>VYXD01010584.1:80561-197143 GCA_013397195.1 Hylia prasina | reverse complement strand
AAGAAAAAGGAAGAAAGGAAGTTAGTTTTCTGATTTGTTCAGATCTGTAGACCCCAAATAATATAATTTGTTTTGCCATTTCAAGTCCCAACATCCACTTCATGCTACAAGTCATGCCTGCGGAACTTAAACAGACTTCTGAGGATTTTGCAGATGGTGGACATTGGGCTGATGTAAAGCTGGTAACTATTTTAAAACAGAACAGAAAAATTGACACTGATGGAGCCAATCTCAAAGTTACTTTTTCCAAGTACAGGTCCTGAGTATGATTCTACTGTATCAGTTTTTGACAGTTAAATTTTCCTGGTTTTCAGATTGTCTTTCCATCAATACTGATTAGACAAGCTGTGATTCTGACTGTGCATAAAATGGTAAGTTCACAGGTTCATAACGCATAAATTTCCCTGCCAGTAATGTCTCTCAGTTGAACTGGGAATAAATATAACACCAGTTAATTATGGTCATCTTATGCTTTACTGTCTCAGCTCCTTAAGGTCTCCTGGGGTCATTTCGGAAATAATCTACCTTTTTTATTATTTATTCAGCCCTGAAGTGCCAGAAAATTTATCTATCCTGGAACTGAGAACACTGGTTGTCAGAAGTAATTTCTAATCAGAGGGAAATATGTTTTAAAACAATCCTTAGGCTGCAAGGAATCCAACTCTTATCTCCCTTTCCTAGTGCAAACAAAACTACAAAATGCTGCTGAATAAATTTAAGACCTTGAATCCTTCTGCAGTGATACAACTTGGAAGTAAAGTTGGAAGCACAGGGAAGAGACAAAGTCTGACTTAGTTTCACTCTTTTATCCCTCTCAACCACAGAGAGAGAAGGGCTCAAAAAAAGGAGCCAACTACGCAGGTTCTTGTTTGACATAGTATATTTCCCTCACAGGAGCATTGAAAAAGTGTCCTTGTAAGAAAATGCCAGTTATTATAACACAATGTGCCTGGGAAACATTAGCCATATATACAGGTCAGGAGACCTCTTGTAAGATGGCAGATTTTATCACTCTCATTTGAGGGGCTAGGACTCTGCTTCAGACTGGAGAGAAGTCACACAGAGAGGGGGTTGAAGAAGGTCAAATGAACTATGCAGAGGCTAAGATGAGCTCTGTTCTGCACAGAATGGGTTTCAGCTGGGGTCCTGGGAGAAAACTATCCATCTCAGCTCTTTCAGCTTCACCCAGTCAGGCTTCTTCTCGTTCAATAGTTATGTCAAGGAGAGGCATCAGAGCAGTGAATTCCTTTCAGCCATGCCTTTCTCTTAGCCAGTCTCATCTGCTGAGGGTTGGGCTTGTGCTCAGTTGGGAACAGATTTAATTGCACTGTCTTGGAAATGGCTTCCATCTGGTTTTTATACTGTAAATTCTGGATTCTATGTAATTACTTTAGCCCAGGTTTTAAAATAGATCCATATAGTTTTGCAAGGGATTTCAACTGCTAAGCACCATTTCTCTCATACTGTTAGTTAACCACTGAATTACCATTAGCAAGGTATCTCAATGAAGGACCTCTTGAAATGATGTTTACTTATGCTCTGGTGCTGTGTGAACTTGAGCTTTTCAGATTTGGCATTTCCAACCAAGAACCTGAGCATGCTAGAAAATTTTGTATACTTTGGTTTTGACCTTTTCTTCATCATCCTGATAGATAATCTCCATTGATTCATCTCCTGATTCTCTTCGGATCCTGTTAACAGTTCAGGAACAAGCAAATATATACCTCAGCATTCAGCTGTAATAACACCATTTTGTCCCCTTCAAGTTTCTGCTGACAGCACAGGATAAAAAACTTGGGGGAAATAAAAGGCAGGAGGTGTGAACCCTGATGTTCAAGAAGGGATAGAATTTTATTTTCTTCAAAATTCTCCATAGTCAAAAGAGATCTATGAACACCATTTCCCACAGAAAACAAAAACAAAACAAATCTCACCCTCCTCCTCCTCAAAAAAAAAAAAAAAAAAAAAAAAAAAAAAAACCAAAAACACCAAAAAGACCCCCAAAAAACAAAAACCCAGCAAATTCTTTAACCTGTAAATCTGCCAGAGAGTAAGGAAACCAGGTTTGACTGTGTGAGAGTGAGGTGTGTAGGGCGTCAGGCTGCTCACTGGAGTTGCTCGCTGCAGTGGCCTCCATCCCATTAGTTAAAGTCTTTGGTGGTGACAGTGTGACTGCTAGAGTGCTTGTGAATAGTCAGACAGGAATGTTTCCTTAACATGAGGGCTGTGAAATAGCTGTCTTCTTCACTTGTCAGGTTTCTGGCCATTTTACTGAGATGCAGATATGAGCTCAGTAAGTTTATTCTTCAACCTTCTCTCCTCCTGTATCAGCTACTCAGCAGGTGATAGCCTCTATCTATAGAGGTATGCAGGTGGAAATAAAGGAAAAAAAAAAAAAAGGAAAAAATCTTTAATGCCTAACTACTTGGCCAAGTGCCAGCAAGGATGACATTTTCTTTGTCACTTTTTGATGACATCTTTTACCAGTTTGAAGTGCACTTGGAAAGAACATAGTTTTTTCACTTGCAGTTCATTTCTATGCAACCATCAAGCCTATACAGAGTTGATATTCACTTGGAGAGCATCTGAGGAATCTGCAGCTGTGACTGTAATTGCACATTCAGACCTTGTGGTAAATGATCAAAATTGTGTAGCATTGCTCTAAGTTGGTGAGGAATTGATGAGGCTGGTTGAGAAAAACCTGAGCTGGACCCCTTGCTTATCTTTGCAGCTGGCTTGAGCAAGGCCTAATGATTGAAGGATCCTCCATAGAAAGAACAGGGATCTGCCAGGGAGGTCATGATGGGGCTATATGGAAGCACAGAAGGAGAGAAAAGTGTAGCCACTCTAAGGAGGTCTGTAGGGTTTTCTGCATAGCCTCATCAACAAGTTGTAACTGCAAACACTTGTACTGCATGGTGCACTGATGTTTAGACAGGAGGTTGACATCAGGTTGGTACAATTTGAAAACAGAAGAAAACTGTACACAAGTAAATGGAGAGGTTAATCCAGGTGTGGAGGAATGCTGGATGGAGAGTGATAGGTGGCAGAATGGCTCATGTAAAATATACATGTACATCTAAAATATACATGGAACCAGTGTGACCCTGTTTCCTGCAGGACTCTTCGTGTACAGCACTGAAACAGGTGAGATGCCTCAGAGCCAGCTTCTTGAATGTATTTGTCACTGATGCTGTGGGAAGCCAGAAACCAGCTGGAAGGTTAGAATGGTCTCTTTTTGTTGGTCTTCAGATGTAATGAGATCATTCCTTCTCCTCTTGATATAATCTGGCAGTGGGTACAAAGCAGTTTCCCGAAACTATCAGTCCTACTGACTCATTAATTTTCCTTTGGTTTTCTTTTAAAGAAATAAGTGGGTTCTAAGGCAAAAGATGAAACACTTCTAAAGCAATTGTATGCTCATTTTGGCTCATTGGTCTGTTTTTAAATGCTTTCCAAGCCTTTTCTTTGTTAGTTATATTAATTTAGGATGTGTACATTAATGTTAGAACCTGAGCGTCATAATTACCACTGCCTTCCAGAACCAGGTTTGGGGTTTTGTTTCAGTTTTGTTTCTTTGAGTTTTTTCCTGTCATATACATTAGCAGATTCCTGTCTATCTTCCCCCCCTGCCCCCCGCCCCCGTGTCATGGTTCAATCACATTACTATTCTCATACTTAATTCAAAACACAACACTTACTGACTCTAAGAAGAAAATTAACTCTACCAGATGAAAATTAACCCAGCTGAAGCCAAGACACATGAAGGAAAATACCACGTAATTCTAGAAAAGCTCCTCTTTGGAAGGAGATAGGCAAATTACACTTGTAATAGGGAGAGGAGGCTGGTGGTTTGCCCGTGAAAAATATTTCTAGAAAAAGTGACTTGGATTCAGGTATATGTATGTATATAGCATCACTATATTTCTAAGTTCTCAAACAGATCTTGCCTCCTATGGACTTACACTCTCTTGCCTACAATATGGCAATCTCAAAATGAAAAATATCTTGTCATCTGTTTGTTTAAGATCAGATAGCAGATGTTATATCCACTGATAAACTGGTAGGATACCCTAGTATTAACATGGTGTTGTAGGAATGGCACTCCCCAGTTTAGTGCTGCCACTGAAACTCCAAACCACACATTGCTAGTCCACTCCCTCCTTTTCCTCTCTGCCTCCATGCTGTAGTGGATTGGAGAGAAGAACTGGAGGCACAAAAGGCAAAGATCATGCACTGAAATAAGAAAATGAACAGCAATAAAAACAATATTAATAACAAAAGTGTATAAAAGAGAGTGCAGAGGTTGACCTGACCACAGCCATGCCATGCTGACCATTCCCTCTACTCAGAATCAATGTTACCCCACTGCTCCATCCATCACGTTTGCTCGACGTTTGCACGATGACCTGGAACCTCCTCTTCCCTGGAAGCAAAAGAGCTTTCCCCCCCCCATCCCTGCCCCCCGCAANNCATCCCTGCCCCCAGCAATGACTGAGGTGGTGTGGAATAACTGCCAGGTTCTGGCCACACCCCCTCCCCTCTACTGCAAAAATTTAACTCTGTCCTGGTTGGAACCAGGACACAGAGTGCAATTTGTCTTAGCATTCCACATTCTCTCTTCTCTGCCTCTTGATGATGGATATTCATAAGAAAGAGCTTTTCATTTTCATTTTTAAGGATATTGGCTTTCAAGTTAATCGGTTCCCACCTGCTAGCATGCTTAAAGGAACACCCATTTGCTTCAGTTAAAAGTATAGATTTTTTTTTCTCCATGCTTTTCATTTTAAAAACTTTGATTTAAAGAGACCTTGAATTATTTTGTAAAAGGGAAAAATTGCATTAATGTCCAGTACCATTCCACTTCATGTATGCTTCCCTTACAAAATGAGAGTTTTCATACATCAGAAATTAAGTACTGTGATCATTGGTCTGTGGTGGAAATGATTTGTTATGCATTATTGTAACATTCCTCAGCTGTCTATGATGTTCATACCAATAGCATTACATATTTAGGCATGCCATGATAGAACCACCCATGATATAATTATTACCCATGTGAGATACCTGCTGAAGGTCCAATTAGGTCCAATTAGGAACATATGAGTCTGCTCATGGATGAATATATACACATATATATGGTGATGTAATGGTAATAAACATGGCTAAGCCTTGCTTGGTTTGCATAAGTCAAAGATACGTGTTTTCATACCTATATTAACCCAAGTTTTTGGCATGCAGGTAAGGTGAGCACAGCAGTACATAAGCTTAGTAGTTAATTAACTGACTAGGCTAAGTCTCTTTAGAAGTCACTCATGAGAGCCTTATTCTAAGTATTTAATACTACTTTGTAATACTACTGCGTAGGCATGCAGCTGTGAAAGGAACTTGAATATATAACCTTCTGCTTACAGATACAGTTATGTTATGCAGGAGAGTATGCAGTGTGCAAGGCTGAATTAGCTTTCTTGCCTCTCAGGAGAGGAAGTTAGAGGAACATGTTAAAATGGAACTGTTGTGAACAGTGGGATTTCACAACAGAGATAACATTGCAAATGCATCCTGAATTGGTAAATGTGTATCTTGACTTACTTAACTACACATTTCTACTTTAATTACAAAATATGCAGAAGTAGAATTGCAGGGACACTGTCAAATAGGTTCTTCTTATCTGCATTCTTTTCTCAGCTGTAGTTCAGCCTTGCTGTAGGGGAAAAAACCCATCATTTCACGCCTCATCATTCAGTGATGTAGTTTCCATGCAGTCATTTTCTTAGCCACCAACACTCCATATTTATATGAACTAAGAGGAAGGCTAAGCATTTTCCTGTAAGGACTCCACCAGATTTGGGGTTGGGAGACACAGAAACAATTTCAGTGGGTGCAGTGGTGATGTCATTGCACAGTACATTGTTCTTAATTCTACTGACCCTGTCTGATGGACTGCTTCCCTTATGGCTTTCACATCCTTCTTTTATCATAACACTTCCTGTCTCCAGTGGTCCTTCACAACCTCTCATTCTCTTTGTTTTTCCTGCAACCCAGCCCTTCCTTTTTTCCCCGCCCATATAAAGCAGATGGACATATATATAAAGGCACGCCCTGAAATTTAAAAACCAAGACAGAAATCATGGAACCAAAAATATCAGCTACTGTTTTACTCTGCTTTTGTCTTTTTTGCCCTTCACGTCTGTCTTACTCTTTACATTTTAAGCATTCCTTATGCTCCATAGTGAAAGTGTTAGTGCACTGTAAAACCTTAAATATTTTCAACAATTCCAATAATAGAATGATTATTAAAGTGCGACCACTGCATAAAAGAGCTTGAAAATTATTTAACTTTATCAAAGTTTCCTCTTTCTCTCCTACACGAACACCTGTCCTGATTTTTTTTATTTTTTAACAATTAAATTAGAATCTAGAGGCAACTTAAAAATTCATGCCCATGGAAACTATCCAGCAGAAAAAAAAATTACGGAAAATTAGCCATTTTCTTCAATTGCAGAGTTGACAGTTATTAAATCCTACGTGTATTTTTTTCTAAAGGGTTTTACAATAAATCCAACATTTGTTGTAATACATCTTTGTAAGATACTATAATAGGATGGTTTGCCTTTTGTATCTTACTTTTAATCAATACAATGCTAGTATTTATTATTTCCGTATCTCACTTTACTGTAGATGCATGCAAGTCACATTGCATCTTGAGACAGAAATAGAGAATAAAAAGATCCCTGGAGTGGTGTTTGGCCACAAAACCTTGCATTTCCAAAATATACAATGAAATTATGAGTTAATATAAACAAGGATGACTGTTGCTTTTCACATGAATGAAAGACAATTACTTTAGTTGTATGCCCCTGAGAAATGACCTATTTATTTTGCAGCTGAACAGTAAAACCAGATCTTAATTCTTAAAGTAGAGCGACCCATCCTAGGATGCTCAGAAACTAGGATATCATTGCTAATTATCTCAGTGCACAGTATGGCAGCTTTAGTTGAAACCCCCAGTAGCTGACTGTTTTCCTCAAGCATAGGCATCTCAGCTTCTGAAATCCAGCTGCAATAAATCCTCCAGTTCAAAGATCCACATTTTGTCCTGTGCTAAGTTCCTCTCAGAAGTTACTTCCCAGTCTGCAGCCAGGGAATCTGTTTTTGGGAAGAACAGCACACTGAGAGACGTATCATAGACATGGCATGTCATTGCTCCTGATGGAGTAATGGCTCTGTCCGCTCCTGATTTACCACATGGCATGCAGGCATGAGTGATCTTGGGTGCCAGAGTGAGGGGAGGCAGCAGCACTCCACTGGAAGTGTGTGAGCTGTGGGTGATGTAAAATGAGACAAGAAGATTTTGAATCAGCCTGAAGCTTCTAGAGTCAGAGACCCATAGTCTGTTTATTGCTAAAATGTTTTATTGTTAGTGCAAGTGTCAGCTAACGGTGTAAAGATCTACAGTCCTGCTTTCTCATTACCCTGTTTATGGGTTTCGGGGTCACACTACCCCAAAGTTTAAGCCATCATTTACAAAATCAGAATTGTATATTAAGAAATCAATATATCAATACACATGGTAAAGCGTGGGGCAGAGGAAACCCTCACCTTCATATGTAAACGTTTAGCATTGCTATATAGCAAACAAGGGCACATGCAATAGTTGGATACATGAAATAAACTATGGTGTTTTCAGTGGCACAGTTGACTATAAAAGTGTTACTGTTCTGTGCTTGATATTAAATATGTTTTAAATTAAACTCAAGCTGAGTGTAAAGTAAGGTCTCTTTATGGATGGAATTATTCTTTTCCATATATCAGATAAAGAATAGCATGCATTTTTTCTAATGCAGAAGACCATAATTTGACCGATGGGTGCTGGTGATAAAGAGGGAGACAGACAGGCAGGGCATTTTATCACATCAACTAGAGACCAGAAATAAAATTCTGCTCTTCAGAAATGCTATCAAGTGCGCTCATGAATCATAAAGGGATCTTGTAGTCACAGTGATTTGTACTTCCAGTAGAATTCTGATGGCTGAAGAACTTGGTGCTTAGTGCTTTTTTGCAATACAGGAACTGGGGAGTGAGGGAGCACTTCATCTGGGACTTCACAAATTTACTTTTAGACTATGGCACTGAATCTGCCTACATACTTGCTTCTAGCCTGGCTCCCCATCAGCTGCTCCTTAATATACCCACTTCACAGATAGTAGGAAAGTTGATACTAAAATGGCAATTCTAAAATGCTAAACAGAAGTCCTGTAGAATAGGTCTAGTACCAGAAATTCAGCTTGACATGCAGGGATTTTAATAAAACAATTTAAAAATTCTTTCCCATTGCAGAGTTTGATAGTAAGGATAAAAGCTCAGAATTGTTTTCTCTTATGGATGCAAGAAACACAAGTTTAATGCCTGGAGTAGAAAAAAACTCAAGAATGTCCAAAGTGGATACATTTTTATCTTCAAGTCACAGAATGGTTTTTTTTGGAAGGGACTCTTAAAGGACATCAGGTTCATTCTGCTGCAAAAACCAAGGACACTTTCAATTTGATCAGGCTTCTAAGAACCCCATCCAACCTGACCTTGAATGTTTCCAAGGATGGGATACCTACCACCCCTCTGGGCAACCTCTTCACCCTCACTGTAAAAAACTGATTCCTTATACCTAACATAAATAAACCTTCTGCCAGTCTGAAACCATTACACCTTGTTCTATCACAACAGGCCATGCTAAAAGGCCTTGCCCATCTTTCCTACAGGCCCCCTTTAGCTACTGGAAGGCTGCAACATGGTCTTCCTGGAGCTTCTTCTTCTCCAGGATGAACATCCCCAACTCTCTCAGCCTACTTACCTGTAAGTAACTATAGCAAAACTGATGTGTGACAACAGATAAGGAGCCACAATGCCTCAGAAACACAGTCGCTTTGCAGACTTTTATTATGATTAGCAATTAGTAGTGTTGTGTTAGTGATTAGAGGTATGAGAACCTTGCATTAAAGTGTAATTGAGATGTCCCAGTTTGGCTGGGGACATATCACATGCATGCATGTTAAAATATTTACCCTTGTTGTCTTAGCCACTCTACTCATTTGGCATGAGCAAGTAATGAATTTTCAGAACATGTAGAATAGAAAACCAAAAAAGTTAACTATCATTATGCAAACATCTTGCTTTCTCCATTAGTTTCCTCTGGACATCTCTCATTTTGTGACCTCTTTTGTTGGGATGCAAAGTCTAGATCTCAGCAAGTCTCTGTAAACATATTCTGGTTTAGGGAACTGTATTTCACCTACCTGCTTTGCTAATATTACTGATGAAAGGAAAGTACAACCCCGATGACCTCATTTTAGAGAGCATCTCCACTGCCTGAAAGTGATACTCTCCAATGGGCTGCTTCTGATCTTGGTCTCCACCAAGAGGACCAGAATTGGGGCAGGGATGGTCTGTAATGCCCTTTCACATTCTAGCACTGTCTCAGCTTGCCTAGTCTGTGGATTGGAGAGGGGGGCACAGAGCAGACTGGCAGGGTCAGCTGTGCGTGCCAGGAGCTGACCCCAGGGATAGCCGGAGCCAGATCCCGCAGCACCAGGCCAACGCTGCCCCAGCACACCCAGCACCTTCCTACAGACACTGGCTGTGCCTCTTCTGTCTCAGCTGATCCTTGCTCCTGCTGCTTGCCCTGCTAGGGCCTGTTTTCAAGGCAGGTTCCCACCCCCCACACTCCCTGCCATGTTCCAGACTCTCAGGAGGCACCTCATGTCCCGAGCCCCGGTTGCCACGCAATGCAGAATCCCTCATGTGTTGCCAGGGAATGGGTCCTGCTGAGGCTGCCATGGCCGTGGGTCCATGGGATTCCATCTATAGACTGGAGTCACCGAGCCCAGGCCGCATTCCCTGCATTGTCCTGCACGGTTAAGGAACCACTGGCCACTCCATGGCTCTGAAAAAACACAATGAAAATATCTTGTTCATATTTTTGTTCACTAATTAAAGCAGAACCTGGGTGTTCAGATGGGCTGCACAACTCAGTATCATGCACCCACTGTGGTTGGTTCAGCCAGCAGGCAGTTACACTAAAAAATTATGCATTCCTCTAATTTCAGGCAACTCAGCACTAGCATCATGAGAGTGGGCTATTTAACTCTCGTCAGGGTGCAAAATTCTAGAGATCTATCTCTGTATGTTTTCTCTTTTGAAACAAAAGACAGAGATAAACTGAGGTCACAGAATGAGTGTTTATTGGTTAAAAAAGTCTGCATTTTCATTGAAATATATTTTAATGGTTTTCATTAAGTGGCATTAATATAATACAACTAAAAGTAAAATAATTTTCTTTCAAAATAAATTCTAAAGCGTAACATTGGCATCTGAAAGTTGGGTGAAAATGCAAAATAAAGACTGAATTTGCTCAAAGATGTTATAAGCATTTAGAACATGCTGTTGAATCACAGAAACCTAGAAGGGTTAAGGCTGGAAAAGACCTCTGATATCAAGTCCAACCATCAACCCAGCACCACCACCACGTTCACTGCTAAACAACTAAACAATGTCCTCAAGTGAGTGGCAGCATAACATCTTCCATATACCTATGGGGTTTTTGTATAAGCTATTTCTCTTCCTCCAGCTCCAACAGGGATATTCTTTTCCACAGAAAAGACTGCATTATAAATATGGCCCTACCGTATCATAATGAAGAAACTGAGTATGATGAGATAATGTGTTTTGAATTTTTCTAAGTTGTTCACCTCATTTTGAAATAAGAGCTACTTTTGAAAAGATGATTTTGTTAATTAATAAGTTTCACTCATATGATGAGCTATGTCAAGATGATATTAAAATTTCAATTTGTAAGACTATAGCAGAAAAACAGAAACAAAGCAAGAACCTATACCAGCTTGTGTTAAAAGGAACCAACATTTCAGCATTTTTATCAAAAGGCCTTAATTGGAAATACATGATTTATTAATAACAATAACTTTGGCTCTTCTTAGTTTGAGATAGGGGAGGCAGAAAGGTGTTTTAATTTTTGTACTGCTCATTCCCCTAATCAATTCTAATGGGCAATAAATTAATGTTCCTCAAGTCAAGTCTGTTTTCCCAGTAGTAGTAACTGGTAAGTGATTTCACTGTCTATCTTGACTGTCCTAAGCCTGTCCACCCTATTTTTTCCAACTGGTCCTGTTGAAGAGGGGGAGTGAGAGATCAGCTGGGTGGGGATCTGACTTTTAAACAAGGCTAAGCCACCACAGTCTGTTTTGTTGTCCAACATATTGTTGAAGGAATTAGAGATGATGACAGTAATTGGGAGAGGGAGTGCACAAAACTTGAACTGGACATTGCCACAAAGTGAAGTAATTTGGAGGAACTTTTTTCCCATGTTGTAAGTGAAGCTTGTGGAGAATGAGGGATTAATGTATATTTTAATGACAAAAGTGACTATTTTGTGATTTCAGGTCCCTGTATCATGGGGAATGTCTCTGTGAGAGGGCTCTGCTACAGTGGCAGAAGGACATGATTTTTTCTGTATGTACATGTTAGCCTCTTAGCCAAATTGTAAGTAGGTTTTCTCATCAGTGGCTCCTTCCTTCCTTCCTTCCTTCCTTCCTTCCTTCCTTCCTTCCTCCCTTCCTCCCTCNATTAAAAAATTGGATATGTTCAAGGCCAGGTTGGATAGAGCTTCAAGCAACCTGATCTAGTGGGAAGTGTCTGTGCCCATGGCAGGAGGATTGGAACTAGATCTTTAAAGTAGTTCCCTTCCTTCCCTTCCTTCCCTTCCTTTCCCAAGTACACCAAAGTTCTGGAAAAATCATCTAAAATCATTCTACTAAGTCACAGAAATTAAACGCATGATTAAGTAAGAATGTGGTAACTGCCAATGGGCAGTGTTGACTTCTCCATGACTTTTATCAGTACCAGTGAATATGTGTTTTGATTAATTACATGCCTCAGTACTGGAAGAACAGTTGGATATTATCTAAGCTATATTTATACAAGAAATATTAATCTTTGTTTACCACGTAATAAAACCCTACAGGAGGAAGTACTCAGAATCTGGCCAAAATACACCAGATGATAACTTCAATTAGGAAGAGGCTTTAAAGGAGGACAATGACTTCTAGCAAAAATAATGGCCAACTTAATACAGACAAAACACAAAACTTGATGGTTTTTTTTAGAAATATGATTTTTTTACGTTTGTACAAATACAGTAAGGCTTAAGTTATCCTTCATTTCCACTTTAAGACATCGTGGAGAAAATTCAACCCAAGCTGGAAGTACAGAAGTAACAAATCTGATAATTATAAGTAAATAAATCCAAACAAGCTCTTTTTTACATTCCACCCTTCATCTGTCAGCCAATTTTTTTACTTACAAAGTGTCCAGCAAGTTTGTAGAAGGTTGATCGTACCGAGATTGATGAAAAAAGAAAAGAGACTTTTTAAATTACAACTGAGATAATGAGATACCCTAAGTCCCAGTTACTATGTAATTAACATCATCTTGAAAAGTTCACTGCTGCTAAGCCCAAGTATTTTACATTTTTAAGTTGTTACTAAATCACTCTGCATCTGATTCTTCACTGGCAATTTCCTCCAGATACACATAATTTATTGAGACATACCACTTTAATTAATTAACCCATGAGTCTTCCACTTTCTAGAAGGATTTAAAGCAGGTATGACATTGAAAAACGCCTAAAGCTAGAGCTGAGAATAAGAAAACTTATTCTTTTCTAATAGAGAGAAGCATAAGAAGAATAATAAGTGAATAAGAGAACTGATTAGCTGTGAGGGTAAGCCTTTTTTACCAATATAGAAAATTTTCTTTTAAGAAAGTATTTCCATTGCTCAACATTCAAAGTCAGTTTTTAAATTTATTTTTCATTTATTTAGACTACATTAGGACAGACAAAAATCAGCCCACACATTTCAGATGATTTGCAGATGAGATGATCAGTTTATTTACTGAAATCATTCAATATACATTACATTCCAGACATGTTCAGACAGACTCCTTGCAACAGGTCAGAACGTATTACCAAGGAGGAATCATAATTCTTTACATTTCTTTTCCCAATTCTAAAAATCCTTATCCTGGATAAAACTTAATGAGACACATGTTCAAAAAACTGTGTCATCTGAAGATAATGTATCCTGCATCTAAGAAGTATTATGGGATCTAAAATTGAGAACTAATTTCTCAAATTGTACTGCAATAACAGTGCTACTTTACCTGACTCCACTGTATTACATTGCATTTTTAGAGGGAAAAAGACATCTTCCAAACCAAGCTACTCCTAGAGCAATTTTCCTGAAGTAATGGAAAGAGAATTGTGTTCAGGAACTAAGTTTCAGTCAATGCACTTGATGGCAGCTTATTTCATGGCCACCTTATGAATACTTCTAGTGATTATATCCTGTAAATCCGGTACTGTTTTTACAACTAGGCTTCCCAATTTTCTCATATCAAATGAGACAACAGGAGACAAGCTGTTCTTTCCAAAAATTGTTCCTGATTGGTGCTCAGAATTGACTTTTAGATCCTTTTGGAAAGGATCTTCATTTAATAGATTCCAGTTGTCAATCACATTACATTTTTTAAAAATTACTTTTTCTTTCAAGTCTGATAGGCTCTTTAATAGATGTTAAGCATAAAAATTCACATATACTTGTCTATATCTCAAAATACTGATAGTTTAGTAGAACAAATTTAACAAGCTGTGAAAACATGTTTTTGTCACTAGTTGGACTCTGCACTTACTACTGAACTATACAAATATTGCTGCTACAAAATAAGATTTTCTTAGTAAAACCAGAAATTAAGTTAGATGTAGTTTGTTATGGCGGAGGTGGAAGATAGCGAAGCGAGAGAGGATAACTCAGTGGGAAAAAGGACTGGTAGGTATTTGAACTAAATATATCTGCTCAGCAAATAAATTAGTTTGTTATTACACCAAAATCACACGTAAGTTTGATCACAAAACAGCTGAGCAGGAGAATATTTACTTCGTAATTAATAATTTGTTTTTTAAAACTAACATAAAATCAGAGAGGAATAGAGAAGATTTAGGAATTTTCCCCAAATCTTATTAGCCTTAAAGACAATAGGTAATAACAGTATATTTTACAAAATTCACATTACAGGAAGATAGTTAATCTAGTGTGAAAAGTAACCTAAGTGCAAATGCCTTAACTAGCTTTAATTCATTACAGGAAAATTTCCTCAAGCATATTGGCTATATTCTCCATGTGTCTGCTCTTTGTTCTTATACTATAAAGTTAATGTATTTAAAAGATTTATTCAACAATGTCTTAACACAATTTCATAGATGTACTTAAGGTTTCTGTATTAAAAAAAAAGGCCTTTGTATGAAAAAGGAATTTTAGAAGACATCTGGTTTTCTTCACCATAAAGTTAACATACAATTCCTTTACCAGTGACATTTTAAGCCTTCATAGTGAAATCCTTGAAGACTGAAATAATAGAAATGTTAAGGTTGGAAAAGACCTTTATGATCAGCAAGTTGAACCATTAACCTAACACTGCCAAATCACAGATCAGGTTGTCAGATAAGGATTTTTTTTCTTAACAGAAATATTTCCGTTAGTGAAATTACTTTCCGGTATTATGGTGTTTCTTTTGACATGTGTAGGAATTGTTTATAATCAGGTAAGTTTTAATAATTCCACTCTATTAGGCAATTAATATGTAAGAAATACTGGCAAATCTAATGATTTATCAAAAACCAACTAATGTAAGTCTTACTGGCTCAAAAGTGTCATCCATTTAGCAAGACGAGGTCTTTAAATACACATTTTACAGTAATCATTTAAAAATAAAGTGTACCAATAAAATTACTTTTCACCTCTTGCTAAATATTTATTATGATTTTATTTTGTTTTTCTTAAAACTCAGCAGTTGTCTTTATATAAAAAGTACATTTTCATATTGAGAACTATACTTTTTTTCATGCATCACTTTCTGTTCTTCCTTTTAGCATTCCCACTGTGACCGTGCAATGTCTCCTTTAGCAATTATTAAATCATATAGGGGGATTTAATATTTTGAAAATATTCATGGTGTTACTATCACACTTCTAACACAATCTGACATACAGAGAGAATGAGCTTTCTAGTGATATGTCATTGATAGGTTGAAAGTTGTCCTGTAACACTACCTGGAAATAAGAAAATCAAATATTTTATGCAGACTTTAAGCCTTAAGTTCATTGTAGAATTGGAAAGAAATCAGGAAGAACTTCTCCGTTGCACATAAGATACTAATTTTTTAACATTATTTTTGTAAAGTGCATTGGAATATATTTTTTCCCTGTGTTTATAATTACAATGCTTGAACACATTAACGGAGTAATCAGACAGGAAACTAGATGGATATCTAGTTTTTTATTGTGTTAAAATTCTGTATCTTGTTAATTTAATTCCACTGTACTGTTTGCTTTGCACATTCCTTTTACAGCAAAACCCCCCCATTTTGCAGAGACAAGTTGATGAAGTTGTATTTTTCTGAAAAATTTTTATTTTAATTTTCTTCTTGCAAAGATGCTGACCGATATAAATGATACTACTGCTTTTTCAAATTTATGACCAGTCATAGGAAGAGTAGTTGACAAAAATCTGGACTTTCACTTCCTCAAATTCCTAATCTTATAATTCAAATATTATTTGTTTTTCACATTTAAAGATACAGTCCTACTAGCGCTACTGCTATCTGAAATGACATAGCAGGGCACTTACTTGTTATAACAGCTACATTAACACCACCCCCCTGACTCCTCTTCATGCTGATCCCTCTGGCCCTGTCACTGGTTGCCAGAGAGAAGAGATTGGTGCCAGCTCTCATTCTTAACTTTCTCCTTACTACCTGAGTTGTACTGCATTGAACAAAACTACAATGGCTTCCATACAATTAAGTTTGGAATAACACCAGTTGATATTCAAAAAGATGATAGAGATTCAAGAGATTCACAATCTTCTGGAAAGTCGTCTTTTAGCCACAAAGCATTCACTCCTGCTTGACTCCCAAAGAATATATATGCAAGGACCCTGCAAAAGTACTCACCAGAAGTGAATTTACAAGTCAAACAATAGGCATGTCTAGGAACTGCCCATTTCTGGGTAGTTCTGGCCTCTTCTTTCTGAAATACCTTGTTCTCTGACTGTACACAAAAGCTCAGATGACTCAACTTCAAATTCAAGTATCAGTTTTCAAGACAAAACATTCTACTATTGCACTGTAGCTCAATAATGCTAGCTATTAAAATTTAAGACCCTATGGTTACAGATTTTCTGCCGCTCTTCATCTTAGAGATTGTCATGCCTGTAGCAAAGACAGCTGAGGAAGATACATGTTCTCATTTCAGCTGTTCAAGTTCCAGGCTAGTATTCCTTCTTAAAACCCTATTGCAGATGTGTTTGCATAAATTTATGGGCACACATATATATATCTCCTTTTTCCATCTTGGCTGTGCAATGGAAACATGTAGCAGAGAGATCAGGCAAACCACTGGGAATGGCGGAACCCTAAAACATTGCCCCTTGATCTGTTGAGGAATACCTTCAGTGCAGGTAGCTCAGTGTGTAGCTGCAGTGCAGCTGCAGATTGAGCTCTGGGGGGCAGGAGCCACAGAGGGGCAAGAGGCTGTGAAGTGGTGGCAACCCTTTGCACAACAATGGAAGCAAAGGGCCTGTGGCACTGGCCAGGTGATCGCGATACTGAGAGACATGGCAGGAGCCAAGGACTAAGCTGGAAGACCTCAGACTATAGTGCTCATAGGACTGTGAGAGTATAAAACCCCAGGGCTTCCCTTGTGCAGGGTCCCTCCTTCAAGGCACCAACTTGAGCTCTTACTCTATTTTTGCACCATGATTTAATTATTTTAAGGATCCAGATGTCAGAGACTCTGCTATGGGAAACTTGGGATCAAACCAGTAAGGTAACCTGGTCTGAGTGTGTGAGTGTGGTGGGGGTAGGGAGTCAAGTGGGGTACCCATCAGTTGCTGGAGCTGCTAGTGCCAAGCAGCTTCAGTCCCGGCTTTGGTGGTATGAGTGTGACTGCTGGAGTGGTTCCTGGATAGTCAGACAGGAAAGTTTCCTTAACGAATCCATGAAGCACACCTGACAGGACTCTTACAATTACTGTGTCATAGCTACTGTTTCACGACATCTATGCACAGAGAAACGTATTGGTCAGCTTGGTCCATATATGATGGACAAAAATTTTATTCGTGTTTAGTTTACTTTTCAAGAAAACAAATCAAAATGCTGCTTTTCACACCTTCATATAGGAAGAATGTGACCTTTATTTGCCTTTTGAAGGAGAGAATAGGATTCTTCACTACCAGGTTAGTAGGTGACTGGTACTTCTGGCCAAGAAGTCTACACATGCCCTTCTATGCTCTCGTGGTTTCTTGCGTACCTGAGGACACAGCCATGGGGTCTCTCTGCTAGACCTGACCCATAGGACAGACTAGCTGCTGGTCAGTTCTGCCTTCACCTGTGGTACAAACAGCACCAAGTTCTAGCTCATGTCAAAGTAGGCCATGTGTTTTTCTCCTCCATGCATGAGGCAGAAATGGAGGGTGAACGGGGAATGGCCACTTGTGGTTTTGACCTGACGTTCACCCAAGATAACCAATGTGCTTCAGATTCATCTAAAAGCAGAGCCAACAGGCACCCTTTGGTTTCCTGGCACTCTTGAACCTCAGTGCCGGTTATGAAACATACTCCATATCCTCTGGGCTTTGGTCAGGCACAGCCCTAGCCCAGAAGCGGGACACAAGATGTGACAAGGGACGAGCAGTGAGCAATGCGGGTCACCGATCATGCAGCCTGGCGGATTTCAGGCGGGCTTTCGAAGGTGTCAGAGAGGCTGCAGGCCCAATCACCCGGAGCTCCTGTGGCGCCAAGGGGCAGGAGGAAGGCAGGAAGGAGGGTTTGGCCAGCTGCTCCCGGCACCGCCCCTCGGTGCGCCACGGCGCCCCCTAGCGGCAGCAGCCGCAGCGCGCCCCTGCTGCGCTGACTGCGCCTAACCTTGCATGGCCGCGCGCCAAGGGGTGGGGCCACTGCTCATTTAAATATCACGGGGGCTTATTTGCATGTCACCAAGATGGCCGGCCCTGCGATTGGCCGGTTCTGGAGCAGCCCCCCACTGCCGGCCCCAATGCCCATGGAGGGGGCGGGACCAACCGAGAGAGGGGAGGAGACACGAAGCCATTTGCATAGCGGCCCGGCCCGTGCGACGCGGGGAGGCGGCGTTGGCGCCCAGAGCGGGTTCCCCGTTTGAACCCAGGGCAGCGGCGGCGTCAGCAGCGGCGGCCGCTNCGCGGCAGGGCTCGCTGCTCCGCGCGGCGGCTGCAGCAAAAGTGCGCATGCGTCGGGAAGCTGCAACTGTGTACACGCGTATGCATTGGAGCACGTGACCCGGCTCCAGTGCAGCGACGGTGGCGCGCGTGCGCTTCCCCGTTGCTCTCGCGCGTTGGCGGCGGCGGTGGCGGCGCAGGCACAGGTAGGTCTGACGGGGGCGCGCACCGGGCACCCGCCTGGACGCGACCTGCCTCGCGCGGCCTGGGCGAGGCGAGGTGACGGCGCATGTATGGGCAGGAGAGGGGCGCGCCCGGCGCCTCGAAAGCGTTTCTTCGCTCCATGCCGGAAATGGGGTGGGGGGGCGTGGCCTGGGTGGTGCCGTGCGCCGCCGGGAGGGGCCGCACGGCACGGCGGGCGTGGGACGTCGCAGCGCGTGGACTCTGGATGCAACGAGGGGACACTGTTGGTGGTGTTCCTACACTGGTAGGCACCAGGATTTCTCTACTGTATGGATACGTTTGTTCATTAGAAACCAAACAGTTTCTGTATGGGAACAGAGAAGGCCGAGTTGTGCGTACTCCTGTGATGCCACCAGTAAAAACAGGGCCCAAGCGGCTCCTCGAGGTGTCATGGCCACATCAGGCAACATGGTAGAAGAGTTTAAGCCATGTGCTAAGTTAAAGACGGTACATTCGAACCTGTAGTCTTCCTTAAACTGAAGTATTTAAAATAGCAGAACTTTTCAGTTAAGTGCTTTATTCTTTAATCATGAGGCCTGGTAGAGGCGTAGCCCTGCCCTTGAGTAGTTTGTTCTTTTAGCAAGTCCATCTTTCTCTTCCTGGATATTGCAGTTGTTGGCAGATATTCAGTGGAAATGCTGATAGTAGGATATTTTGTTGCTTAACAGTAATTTTGAAATAATTTTACATAGTGTTACGTGACTGTGATCCTTACCGTAGACAGGTTTACTGGAAAAATTGGATGGAAACGTTGATGGAAAAGTACTTGCTTAAAATAAAGGGGTGAACAGCTCTGCTGTTCTAAGCAGCACTCATTGGGCTTGAAAATGCAGTCTTTGGTTACAGAAACACATCGCTTACACATCTAGACATTTACTATACTAACGGGTGGAAGTAAGAGCATGTTAATAGATATGTTCGATTAATATCACAAACTATACAAAGCGATGTGATGATATTATAAATAAGTTTATTAGAGCTTAATCCTGCAAGATAAGAATATTTTACAAGTGTGCTGTCTGTTTCTGTTTGGGAAGTTAAAATGTATGCTTCTACATGTTACAGTTCATAATACTTAGATTTATATTTTCAAAAGCACTAGTGTGAAGAATGAGTTTAAACTCTGCTTAAATGTAGAATTAATAAATCAAATATGAAATCTGTACATAACCATCAGCTATCAATCAAAAAAAAAAAAAGAATGGTTTCTAATTAGGTGCTGTTTTTTGCAGTCTTGCAGGAAGGTATGAAGGAGGGTATTGCAGCAGATATTAAGAATTCCTAGGAGGGAAAGAGACCAAACACAAAAAGCACTACTATTTGATACATGATCTTTGGTAGGTAATTTCTCAGTTTCAGATCTGTGAAATGGGGTTAATGGTTGTTGTCAGACCAATCACAAAATGAATTTGCTAATAACCGCATGAGAATTTATGCAATTCATGAATCATGGTAACTGCACCCACTATTTTATTATTGACATATGGCAGTTACTATTTGATAATAATTTCTTTGTTTCAGAAGTACTAAGTTAAGTTTCTATGTATATGTAATCTAGAGAGTATTATACTAATAATTTTGGATTCTTGTTACGGTGTTGCTTTAGAAAAGTTAGTGCATTGCTTGGAGTAAATGGTATTTTCATCAGCTGCAATCTTTCTGTCAACTGTAGCAGCGCTGAGCTGATTCTTTCTCTGATAATATGGAACAGCGTCATATTTTGCTGTATGAAGTAATTTAGCAAGTGTGTCTTAGATGTTGTGTAGACTTGAAACTAATTGTCGCAGCATTTATTGATAGAATAATACAATTATTATATGCATTAACTTAAATGACTATTTTGATGCTTTTATTGAGAGACCTTTTATCCCATGTGAAGTTTTTGTTTAAGAAGATGCTGATTCCAACAGATACGCACCTCTTTGTTGCCACATTTCCTGTACCTTTAGAAGCTGCAGCATGTATTGTACAAACTTAAAAACTCAACATTAATTCCAGTATGTTAATTTCTCTATAGGGGCTCCTTTAGCAAGGCTTCCCTTTGGAACGTAAAACACATAGGTGTATGCTTTCCTACCAGTATAGGAGGTGATTTTGCCAGCCAAGAAAGAGCCTGAACAACATAAACAAACAAAAAAAAGTTGCTAATAATTAGATTTTAAACACTGACTGTATAGAATTCAGTGCAAACTGAAATGTTTTACATGTTCAGTGAGTTCTAAAANATTAGATTTTAAACACTGACTGTACAGAATTCAGTGCAAACCGAAATGTTCAGTGAGTTCTAAAGTACTGTTTTGACATTAGTAACTCAGTTTTCATTTTCCTTGTATTTGCGCATGTTTCCTGTTACAAATTGGAAATATTTTCACAATGAAAAGGAGTTTAGTAAACACAAATACTGTATTTTGTTTTCAAAATAAGGAAAAAAAAACTCATTTCTCATCATCTAGGTGTTTTTAATGGTATAATCATTTATTAGGTTTATCTCAACTTAATTGTCAGAAACGATACATATGGCAAAAACATCAAGTTTATTAATGGAATGTAAGTAGTGAGGCCAAAAGTTCCCTTTAAACCAGTATATTGTTCTTATTTAACAGTTTGTATGTTAATGTTTTTTTCTTTTTTTTTATTTGTTCTATTCTGGGTTTTTTTCTATATTGNTTCTTATTTAACAGTTTGTATGTTAATTTTTTTTTTTATTTGTTCTATTCTTGTTTTTTTTTCTATATTATGGACTAATTCCATGTTTACATTATGATTGTACGTTGGGAATTAGGGCAGTGGCCATGTACATCACAATTTGTATAAAGAGTAATAAATGAAGAAAGTAAGTTATAAAACTGTTATGGTATGTGAATATGGAGCATTGGGATTTTTTTCCCCTCCCTGATATGTTTTTATTTAGTACTGCTCTTAAATGCAATGACATCTAATGCTATTAATATTTTTGAGAAACATCTGTCATTGGTCTCTTTGGTTTTCTCTAGTATGTGACATTACTCTGGGAGATTGACATATTCACACAAAGTAAGTGGGAGTTTGTAAACTGGTCAACATAAATGCTACTTTCACAGTGTTTACGTGTAATTCTGGTCTTTCAGCTCTACTTATTGTACTGTGTATACTGCATAAAAAAACTCTTCTGGTTCCACTGTACTGTAAGAAGTTATTTATCAAGCAGCAGTGACTTACCCAAATACAGGATGGAGAGTAAGATAGAGTACGGCTGTTGTGTGCGGCAAGTTTTTGTTGTTGTTGTGGGGGTTGTTTTGTTTTTTGGCAGCTCATTAAAAGCAGAAATTTGTTTTCTAAAGTGGTACCTTTTTTGTCAAGTCAGACAGCTTTAGAATGTCTGAATCTCTGAGTATGGCTTAGACATGAATTGTGTAATACTTAAGATTTAAAATTTCTCTACCTTGGCTTTTGTTTGGATACTAAAGCCTACTGGATGATGCCAAAGAAACTAACTAAAATATTTTTAATATTTGGGTAGGAGAATCTGGAACATCGATTGTGTCAACTTTTGATTTCTGGTTTTCTTCCCAAGAGCATAACTTTGCATGATACTGTGGGAATCTTAGTTTTTATTTGTCTGAAAAGATTGTGCGTATTGTTGGTAGTGTTTTTAGAGCATTTCCATTTTTTGTTCATGTTCAGGTTTTTCTGATTCTTTTCCGCTTTGTATTTTTATAGTAATGGTGGTCAAATTCTTGGGTTCATACGTACAATGCTTAAGTCTCTGAAAGCATCTAATTAAAGTACAGTATCAGTCTACAAATTAGACTATAAAAGTGAGTGTTGTCAGTTGTAGATACAAAGTATCGGTGTTAATTATCTACAAAGTAGATCTTTAAAATGCATTAATAGTTTTTTACTGTGGTGAACAATGCAAGTGTGATTCAGAAAGAGGAGTCTGCTTTGTTAGTTTGGAGGAGGGTTTTTGTCTTAAATTGCATATTCTGGTTTTAATTAATGTTCTAGTTTTTAGTGCTGTTCTTCCTTGTCTGTTTGTCTGGAGAGATATATATAGGCCAAAATGTATTCCAAAGATGAAAGTAGATTTTCTGCTGCATGTGATTCTTAATGTAGCTTTGTATTTTATACTTCTATTGGGTGTTGTGTTAGCGTTAAAAAAAGCTAGAATGCTTTTAGTGAAAAATACACCATAATCATAGAATTGTTTGGGTTGGAAAGGAACTTAGAAATCAGCTACTCCCACCCAGCTACCATGCCTTGTGCAGGGAGACTTTCCATGAGACCTGGTTGGTCAGAGCCCCAGCCAACCTGATCTTGAAAACTTAAAATGGATGAGGCATTCACAATTTCATCATCTCACAGTTCAATGCCTCACTACTCTCACGCTAAAGAATTTTTTCCTAACGTCTAATATAAACCTCCTGTTTGTCAGCTTGAATCCATTACTTTTCATTCTATAACTACATAACCTTGTAAAGAGTCTCTTCAGATTTGTAGATTCCTTTTATAAGAACTAGGAGATCCCCTAAGGTATCTACAGAGCCTTCTCTTTTCCAGACTGAACAATCCCAGTTCTCTCAGCATTTTCTCTTGGGAGAGGTGCTCCATCTCTCTAATCATCTTGGTTGCTCACCTTTGGACTTGTTCCAACAGGTTCATGTCCTTTTTATGCTGAGGACCCCAGAGCACTGCAGGTAAGGTCTCACCTTAAAGAACAGAGCAGAAGGGCAGAATCCCTTTCCTCACCATGCTGCCCATGCTGCTATGGATGCAATCCAGGATAGAATTGGCTTTCTGGGCTGCAAGCACACATTGCCGACTATGTCCAGCCCCTGATCCACCTGCACCTCCAAGATCTTCTCAGCAGGGCTGTTAACAATCTCTTCATACCCCAGCCTGTACCAGTCCTGGGGGTTGTGCTTACATGCTGCTTTAGTGTTGTATGCAGGCATGAGTTCCAAGGTTGCATGGAACTTAAAAATACACATGGATAAGGTTATTAAAATGACACTTATAAATTCTGCTAGGACAGATAAGTCAAACAAGTTTACTTTTCTGGTTAAGCAGAAAAGGTGCAAATTTGTAGCAAAAATTTCAAATTGTGCCACAACCCTAAACATTTTAAGAGAAATCTCATTTCTAGGGCAGTAGTTCAGTTTTATGTGAACATTGATTGCCAATTGTTCTGTTCTTAATAGTTCTCGGAAGACTTGTTGGTTTTCAGTAAATATAAAGCATAGTAAATATCAAAGATAATTAGTTCTTATTTAATAATAACTATTAATTATTAATACCTGCAAAGTTTGTGAAAACAAATAGCTGGAGTGAGGAGAGGCTACCAGTTTTGGCAGTGAGGGAACTTCGAAACGGTGTTGTTTTGGGGGAGTAACTTTTTGCCAGTAGTACACAGCCCAGTGTCCAGTGCTACACCAGTTGCTTGGTGTAGTAAGGGGCACCAGTGATAACCTGAGTAAAAAGCAGCAAGACAACATTTATAAATCCGAAGGAAGTGTGGATTAGCTAGTTTCATCGTTTGTTCCTGGTTTAGTACTGCTCTTGTAGCCTTTTTGAAATTGCCTGTATATTTAACAGCAAGTCTGCCCTCCCCTGTCCATTCCTCCCCCCATCTTTCAGGGTTTTTTTTGAAAGTAAAGACTCCCTTGTAGGTGTAGCTGAGGGCCTGGTACTAACTATACAGTATTTAGTAACTGCCTGATTTTCAGTTGTACGTCAGTTTCCACTACATCACAGTGGAGATATTCACAACATTGTGTAAATTTATGTATGTTGTATAAATACCTTTTATGTTTCTTTGTTAGTTTGGGAAAAGAAAGTAAATTATGTCTTTTGTTGTATCTTGAGCTGCGTTTGTTACAAATGATTACAAACTGTACATAGGCGTTACCGGCTCTTATTTTTTTAATGGACAAACCTCAAATTATTTGAGATTTTAGGAAATTAGATGTCTGAATGTAAAGTATTTTTTAAAATATATTTTAAAAAATTTTAGCTCAACTAATGGAGGTATTTGTTGCAGATAATGTGATTCTTGTAATGCAGGAGAAATGTTTTTATCCTCTAGATGCAGTTTCTGAAAATGCTTTCAAGTAAACACAGAGACCCACAGATTTTATTAATTATAGGACTGTGGATATGGGAGATAGTTGCTCAAATAACCTGCATATGTATTCTGTTGTTTTGTGCTGTCTCAAGCATTATCTTTCATTTCATAATAGTGTAACAAAATGTTATGGTAAAAAAAAACCCAAACAATTGCCAAACAGAACTACATTCCTATTGCCCACCCCCCCACACCCCAAAAAAAAAAAAAAAAAAGAAAAACCCCAGCCAAACAACCCAAAAGCTGCCATTGTATTTCTAGCTTTGCTTCCTAGATGTTACATTTTCCATAAGGTCATTTTTAAAAGATGCTGCATTTAAATTTTCTGTTTCTTTCAAAAATGTGTTTAAACACATTAACACACATGCTTGCTGACTTCAGTCAATCCACTCATTGGATTGACTCACTGGAAAATTTCACTCATTGGTCCTACCATTAAGCAGCTTGGAATTATGAAGAATCCTTAAATATTGTGCAGAATTGTGTTTTTCATAAATTGAGTATTCTTTGTCTTATGATTATGAGCTCCTTTCTTTCCCCCAGCAGTTTAGGCAGTGTTTATTTTTTAAGTCCTAAGTGAAAAGCCAAGATGTTTCTTGAAGTCAGTCTACTGGCCTGTGTGAAAAATGGGAATAAAAAGGGGTTTCAGTGAATGGTGTTTTGAGACTTCAGTTGAGATGTGTACAAATAGTAGTTTCTCCTATATTTTGTCAGTGTAAGAACTGTTTTCTCTACTTAATGTTAACTAATATATAAAACCTTATACAAGAAAACAAAAAAGATCAATAAAGGAAGAGGGTGGATGATAAAAGTGGATAGGATGTGGTTTGGACACAAGGATTTGTGGATGATACATAACTAACTGGTTTCTAAGCATCTAATTTGAGCAAAAGAAAGTATTCATGCTGTGGCTGGTTCTCTGCTGCCCTTGTTATGTTTAAATGGATAAAACCTTGTCTGAAAAGGCAGAAATTTCTGCCTTTCCTTGATTCTTGAGGGAAAGAGCCCTGGTATGAACTGTGGCTCTCTGTAAAGGCATTTAAGAGGTTTGTGTGTGAAGGTGATGTTACTTACACAGGGCAGCAATTAGAGAAACAACAGAATGCCATTCTGTTTCATTTGTTTGATGTTCCTGAGAAACTGGGAAAATGGAAGCCCTGTTTTAATTTATTACTACAATAATTGAACGTATTGAGATGATGTTAGAGAGTTTTGGCATGTTATCAAAAGAGGGCAGGATTAAAGGTTGGAGTTCTTATCATAACATGTTAAGTTTAAATTCCAATCTCTAGTTTTATTAAAATGCTTTATTTTCTTGGGATTTTGACTAGACATGACATATAAATGTCATGCTAAGTAGCAATAAAAATCTGTAATCCAGTGCTAGTATAGAATTACACATTAGTATAGGTTCACATTTCCTGGGCCAAAGCAGTTTCAGAGGAGTTACTCCACTTGTAATTCTGTGTTTACTTAAACATCAGGTTTTAGCTTAAAATTAGTTTGATTAATAATTTTCAACACATTTATTAACACACTTTACTAACACACTTTTGTGTGTTAACGAAGGTATATAGAACTGGACGTTTAAGTTAATGCATGTGGTTGATTTATTAAGATTTTTTGCACCCATGTGTCTGTGTTAATGAATTAGTGCTTCTGCATGTTCCTGAAGCTTTCTGACACGGCAAGATGTTTGTAGCAACAGGGCTGTGACATGGATTCTGTTTTCTCTGGCTCAGGGAAAACATTCTCCGAAATTTTTTTGCCATCTTGTTGTTTTGCCTAATCAAACCTATTTTAAGTCACTCACCCATACATCAAGCTCCAAGACTCAGTGTTGTACAAGTGCAGCTCTTGGATTCTGGGTTAGAATGTCTCTGTGTTTTTGGTGATATTTTTGAAATTGTAAGACTTGAAGTCAGAATTCACCTTTTGATATACAAATTTTGTCGATACACTAAAGACAATTCTATTTAAAATATCACTACAATGGAAATCAAAATATATCTATATTTGTTAGCAAATGGAGTATTTAAGTTTGACTTTTGAAATCTTACAAGTATTGTAAATTTCCACAGGATGATGGTGTGGTATATATGGTGTTCAAAGTAAGCAACATGGGGTATATAACCAGATAACAGAAATTTTTTTCTTTTAAATTGGTTGTATACTTGGTTTTTACTTTAATAAAAGGTGTTGGTGAAGAAAAGCTTCATTGTAATGGGTAGTTTTAAATTAACTGTAATGAATTTGTTCTCCAGTGTTCATGAGTTTGTTTTTTGAGAAATCTATTTGGCTATTTGAACATATTTTAATTTAGTTTTCTAAATCTGTACCGTACTATCAGAGACAATCATTGGAGCTGTCTCATATGTGGCAAGGGCCCTTTCTTGTACCGCAGGTCATGCTAATACAAGGACAAAAGGAAAAGCCAGATGGTGTATTTCACCACTTCTTAAGTTAGAAATAGTGACAGTAGTGCTGATGAGTGCCTCAGACAACTACTGCTGGCATGATTAATCAATCCTGAAATAACGAGCTACAGCTGGCAATAGACATGCACAGTTACGTAAGTCCAGACCTTTTCATAACTGAAGTGGTTGGAGGGCATGTTCTACTTTTTAGGGGGAATTGACTTACTATGTTGCGCTAATTTTGGATCATAAAGTTTATTTTTTGTTAGAAGGCTAGTTATAATTCGACAGTAATTTTCTTTAGACTTGCCCCATGGACTCTTGCAAATACTTTGTTTTAAAACAGACAAATTTGGATTTTGTAGGAGAGAAGTGAGGCATATATAGGAGAGCTCCCTCCAGAACTGATCCAGTGTTGCCTCTGTGAGAGCATATGATTGGTGGTGATAAACAGACCTGACAAAACCTGTATTGGATTTAATTTTGTGTTCAACTTGTGTCTTTGGTTGACAACCCCTTTCTCCCTGCCATAGGATCTCAAACCAGTTCTTCAGGAACTGTTCTGTTACAAGATTCCATCAAAATTCCTTAAGTGATTCTAGATACAGCTTTTCTTTGAAAAACTTAGACAACAAGCTGCATTGCAGTCATAAAGAATTAGGTACTTGATTTCTGCAAGTGTTGAAGTTCTGGAATGTTCTTGGGGGTTTTGCTAGCTTTCTTATAAAGTGAACTTCCTTTTTTTCCTTGCCAAGTGAAATTTCTGTTGGGCAGCTGATATTACAGAATATTTCAAAGCAGATGAAACAGTACAAAGCTATCGATTAATTTTTTTAAGCGTTTTTTGGGTTTTGTTTTTTTAGACACACTGAAGTGAGCCTGCTCTTGAAAAGTATTCCCTAATGTGTGATCTGGCTCTGTACCCATGACTGTTAATATGTGACATGGATTCTGAACTGCCTTGGAGTTATGAGAGATTTGAAGTATTTGATACAAACCCTGGATCACAGGCCTACCAGGGCTGCTGCCTCTTGCTGGTTTTTGGTTTATTTCAGTTTTCTCTTTACCAGTGGTGCTAGGTGCAGCAGTGCTGCAGGTGTGCATTAACCACTTCCTGCATGTCAAAGAAACCACTCACTCCTCTGCTCACACCCACCCATCCCACCTGTGCAGTTTGTTGCAGTGTGGTAAAGAGGGAGGTGCTTTGCTGTGTAAATGTTTTATCTCCTGCTGAGTTGTCACTGATTGGTTTGTCTTGGGAGCACTGCAGCCATCTTAATCTTATTTTCAGTACAGCTGAGACAGAGCAGATTCAGAATGGCTGAAAAACTGCTCTTCAGTGTAGCAGTTCAGCTTGACTGTGTGCAAGTGAGCAGAGCTGTCAGCATCACATGCTCCAGACTTTAGAGGTGAGCACCAGCTCTATTTTGCTGAGAAGGAATTTAAAACCTTGGTTAGGCATAGTTAACTATGCTAAGCTATATAAAATACGTTGAAATCCTGCTTTTTTTGGTCAATTTTAGTGCATTTGGAGTTTTTTGTTGATTTTTTGTTTGCAGTTTGGTTTTTTGGGGCTCTTTTGAGATTTTTTTGTTTTCTCTTTGCTTTCTCACTGAATTAATTCATAGACCGCTGTCTTGTCTCAGTTACAGGTTAGATTAGGTGGACAGGACAGGTCAAGTATCATATCTGTCTTGCTAATCAAATTACTTTTTGGCTTACCTTCTTATCAGACTGGAAGAGCTCTCATTCTGTGCTGTCCTTTTCTCAAATGCTTGCCTCATATTTTAATGGAAAAATGAAATAAACTCTTTACAAACATCATTAAATTTTTGTAACTGAGCGATCAAATTTGATTATCGTGTTTTCAATGTGTAGCTTTTCCAATGGTAAATAATTACAGTGCCTAAATAAATACATTAGAAAAACAGTGATTATATAAATGTGAACTGTTTTGCAGGTAGCACTTATGTGCTACTCAAGAATAACACTACAAATTTTATGGAAGTACTACAAATGAGAAGATGGAAGTTTTGAGGTCTATCGTTATTTATATAACTTGTGCTAGTGGTTTCACATAGCCTTGTGTATTCTGCTGTGAGGTTCTGGTTGGTGAACTAGCTGTCATCCTTAAAACACACTAGAAGGTACAGATGAAGGTATCAGAAAAGTAATGCCCAATTTTTCTTCACTGGAGAGTTGGACAACAGAAGAGAAGAAAGAATTCTTCATGACCCTATATCAAATTGTCGTGTTCTGTGTCTTACACCTAGTTCAGGTCTTCATGGGTTCTTGAGTTGCACATAAGTTAAACCAAGAGTAAGTAAACAGGAAGCTTCTTGAAGTTCTTTAGAAATGTATCAGGAGCAGCAGATGAGCTGGGTAACTCATCAGTGTGTAGCTCATACTATTTTCCTGGCTGAAGTTGAACTTAGTGCTAGGGATATAAAAGTTAGTCTAAATGCTGACAAGTTTAGTCCTTCCTCAGAATTTCTGCACATTAATTTGGTGCTTTCAGTATAATCTATAACAAAGCACTTGGTGGTTAAATGAGTTTTAATATCCTCATATATTATCTTACACAGTTAATGACAACACAGTGTTTATTTGGTGTAGACATCGCATGTCAGATTCTCAGGAAAAATCATTTCTCCATGTTTATTTTATTCATTTGAAAAAAATTAAAGTCAGTAAAATACAGAATTTTTAAGGTGAGACAAATTGGTGACTTCAATTAACAGTAAATTTCTAAGTAATTGGTCAGAATTTTTTTGCTTTAGAGTAAGAGATAAGTAATGCAAATATGTGGTTAGAGGTGGTGACGAAAAGCAGGTAGTTAGCTTTATTATTTTTATTGCTAGTGGAACTTTGTTTAGTGAATTGGATTTACAGTAGATTTTAGTTCATAGCGGCTTTTTTTTTGATTGGGTAAGATAGTCAAGGTCCTGGGAACATTTGGGTATTTTAAAATGTCTGAAAATTCAAACCACAAATTCTAATTAAACACATTCATTTTAGTAAAATGTTTGCATACATTTACCTTATCTAGTGAATGTATATTAACAATGTAGTGCAACGATCATCTTTCTGGTTTTCTGCAAGATACTCTGAGTTATCCTTTCGCCAATCTTAAAAATTATTACTGAGGTTTGTGTTTGTGTGTTTTTTAGTCAGTTATTGTTCATTAGTTCCAGATGTTAGTAACTTACATTACTCACAGGAAGCAGAAACATTTCATTCTTTGAGATTACAAAACTCCTACTTTATAATCACTGAAGGGGATGAAATTTTATATTTAAAACATACTTTACCATACACATGCTGTGGTGGATTGTTGGTTTTTGGGGAGTTGTTTTTTTTTGATTGGTTGGTGGGGTTTTTTTTAAAGAAAACGGGCATATAAATATTGCCCAGTGCTATTTGTTTTATTAACTTAAGATTTCTTTGTTAAACTCTGCTTTAATGGGAGCATGAAAAGTAGACTATTTTGGACAATCACTATAAGGAATATTTTTTCATATGTATTACATTTGAATCAAATACTGTATTTTTAGACCATGTCTTTTATATTGTCCTTTTAGTGACTTTTTATTTTTCTGTGAGCTGAGTAAATTTACTCCCATTTTAGAGAAAAGGTATGGAGCAATTGCCAGAGCTCAAAAAAAAGCTTGTCTCTGTGTTTCCTATTCCCTTTGGTTTTGGTTTCTGTTGCTTTTAAACAGGCCATTTTGAACAGAGATCCATTTGTGGAGGTGTTGTACAAAATGGCCGACTGGCCCAGCAGGGAACTGTAGTGTTTTGTTGTATGAACTGCATGGGTATATGGTTTGGTCTGCAGTTTTTTGGTTGGTTTTCTCTATCCTAAAGTAGGTGTTGGAATGCTAAAAGTATGATAGGTTTCGAAACCTGTTTTGCATATGCGTATTTCCATTACCAGAAATCCAAGTATATTGTAATGTTTTTTTAATGGTAGAACTAGTAGCTGAAAGCATTATCTCTTCTCTCGTCACTCCCATGGTACTAATAGTTTGGGTCGTAATTATCAAAAAGAAAATGAAAACCACCAGTTTATATGCAAAGGAACAGGGTACTTGAGTGGATGATAAAACACTCCCATTTCCCCCCCTTCCACTTTTATTAAATACATAAATTAGATGTTCATGCTTTGAATTAGAAATAGATGCATGTAATGAAGCAATGATGTCAACTGAATTGATTGCTATACAGTTTTAATGCAAGACACGTTGTCAGATTGCAGTCAGTATTCTTGTATCTGCGTGTTCTAGAAAAATTAGCTTTGTACTGGTAATAGGTAAACTTGAAGGATCGACTATCAGGAGTTAAATAAATTTCTAAAAGGGTAGTAGTGTCAAATCTATGTGATTTTCCAAGAGAAATAGAATTTACAAAGGAAAACCAGTCGTTTACTCTGAAAATGTGTGTAGGTTCTCCCCCCCTTTTTTTCCCTTGCAAGTGCTGTACTTTAAATTTTCTTGTAAAGACTTTATTTTTTCATTTATGCACCAACTATTTGCATAGCTTTTCATGACTAAATCTTAGTTGCTTGGAACCATTCTAACATGGCTTGACTATTTTTTATGTTCCTCTTAGAATTGTCTCAATATGCACAGTTGCATCTTCTGTTTTGGTAGAAATTTTGGGAGCAAACAATTTCAGGCAGGATTTGAAATGGACTGGAGCAGACTGTTGAATGCAATACTGTTTAATGTATGGAAATCACTCTAAAACAGCTGATTTGTTTGCTTCTTTACATGGAAGTAAATGGTTACCAAGTTCTTAGAATTGTTTGGCATCTTAAATACTTAATCGTGTTATGACTGTTACTAAACAGTTGAATCAAAACTTTATTTTTTAGCTGTAAAATTTAGTAGATTTTTTTAAGCATGTAGTGTCTTTGAGGGAATTATGAGTAAGCTGAATTTTTTATTGTCTTCCATTGTCTTTATTTTCAGGTTGAGATCAGTCAGCTGTTTAGTAAACAAAGTTCTTCATGTAAATTTAAGTGAGCAAAATGTGGGAGTTTCGAATTTGATGAGAATACTCATACTGAGGATTTTCCATTTCTAGAATAAAGGAAGTGCACCATATTAGACTGTTACGGCCTGCAACTTACCTGATTTAGACACTTTCTCATGCTTCTTCTATAATAGAAAAGCTGATAGATGTATTTTCAGTCCTCCCTCCTCGCCCTTTCCTACCCTTCCTGTTCTGGTGATACAGGCTTCTGCTGTCAAATACCTTCAAATAAACCACAGCACCTGAAATAATGATTTGATAGACAGTTTTCCGCTTCAGAAATACATATAATTTTCTGTGTCTTTCAAATACTAATGTGAGAAATTTTGGGAACTAGTAAAGTTTTAGCTGACTCTTAAGTGAATAGTAACTTGATCTGTTCTGTTTTGGAGAAAAAAGTGGGGGAAAGGGGTGTTTTGGACTTCGGTGTCAGAATGCTCAGGGGCCTTTCATTTTCATTTGCTCTGTGGTGAGCGGTTTTTGTTTAAGGTTGGTTTTGGTTTTTAGGTCGGGGTGCTAGTGACAGATTTCATCATGGCTGGATTTATGGTCTTTTTCCCTTTTATTTTAAAAAAATTTTGTCAATTAAATGCTTCAGAAAATTTTAAATTTTCTGGATTGGGGAAATAATTTTGTGTATTTTTTTTTCTCTACCTATTTTGAGAGACTGAACCAGAATTTTAAGGTGTCTTTGATTAGTACCTATTCAACCCATACACTTAATAACAATTATTTTGAACACAGCTGGTCTTACTACTTTTGATTGCAATATCTGCTCTTTAAGGTCACTTATAGAGGAGTAGGAAGTCGTTTGCATGTGGGAGGAAGAGAACTGGCTCTGAGAATAATATAATAGCTTTTAGGTGTTTCCACCGACACGGGCAAAACGTGGAAAAGGCAAGCAGGCATTTTTGCTTTCTCTGTAGGGGTAGTCACCCGAGAATTATGATTGAATACATTATGATTTGTTTTCTCAGTCTCCTATTAAAACAAAAAAACCCCCTAAACTACAAACCACGGTCCCCTCCCCCACCCNGTGACTGAAAGTTCTGGAAGCGGGGTGGTGCTTTCTGCAGACTGCAGATACAGAGCTCGCCCGCGGGGGCTGCCAGCATGTTCTGGCGTGGACTTCCCATAGCGGACTGGAGTCCGGAACAGAAAATGCTCCAAGGCTCCTATTTTTGCAGTATCTGTTTTACTGTGTTAAGAACCATACTATTCAGGGATTCGTTCAAAACACTGTAGAACTGGGGGGAGGGGAGGGGACGTGGCTGTATTTGGGAAGTCTAAGGGGGGGTTTTTTTTTTTTTTTTAAGCACTGATGTACTTTCTTTTTAAGCTCAGAAGCAGTTAATCTGATTATTCATTCTGCAAATGACAGCAGAATCACTGAAAGATGTATTCTTCATGCATTCAGATGTGTGTGTTAGCATACATAAATCAGTGTGAAAGTAAAGCAAGTCAAAATNAGTCTCCTATTAAAACAAAAAAACCCCCTAAACTCCAAACCACGGTCCCCTCCCCCCCCCCCTGACCAAAGGAAAAAAAAAAAAAGGCCAATCTAGAAACAAACAAACAAATAAGCCTGCCCGAATCACGTATTTTGGAGGCTGCTGAAGGGTCCCTGTACTTTATTTGGGGTCGGTTGCCAGCCCTGTGCCTGGCAGAGGCTGCTGCTTGTCTGAGGCTCAGCCCTACCAAAGGCAGCCCCTCTGCCCTGTGTTACCGAATTGATGCGTTTCTAACTCCAAAACCAATTGCTCCTCCTCTCTGTAAAAACTCTCTGTTTTGTGTTTGAAACTGAGCTTTGTCGTANTTTTTTTTCTTTTTAAGCACTGATGTACTTTCTTTTTAAGCTCAGAAGCAGTTAATCTGATTATTCATTCTGCAAATGACAGCAGAATCACTGAAAGATGTATTCTTCATGCATTCAGATGTGTGTGTTAGCATACATAAATCAGTGTGAAAGTAAAGCAAGTCAAAATATACAGGTAACGTAAAAGAGATGTTAGTGATTGTTTCTTTAAAGTGACAGGCATTCTGGAAAAATAATAAACTTTCTCGTACAAATGACTCCAGGATTTTGGATGCAAAAGGTGAGGATAAGTTATAGCAACAAACGAGTTATTTGCATTGCTAAATATTTTCAGACACAAAAATAGTATCTTTTTGACATTACAGATGAGCATATTGTATTATGTTCAAATAACCTAGAACCAGCCATACATGAGTGAATTATGCTTGTAGCAAAAAATGGGACATATAGTTAGACTATATATAGCCTTGACACTGTTGGCATTCTAAAGAGGAACAATGCAGGGAACTAGAAAAGGCCAAGGGTGTAAATCAGGTTCTTCTGGTCCTGAGATGCTCTGCTATGTTCAAATCAGTAAGCATCCCTGTCTCTATTACTTTGCTTTTTCACTAAATGGTGCCAGGCTGCAACTACAGCTGCCTATTGCTAAATGTATAGCTAGCCAAACTAGTCAAGTGAGGCTGAAATCCAGGCCTCTGCCTCTACCTGTCACTGTATCTTAGACAAACTTGAAAATATAATTCTAGTTGAGAGATTTTTTTTTTCCTCCCACAGCTAACTAAATGTGAAACAGAGACAACAAATTAAATGGCCAAACATGTTACTTGTCAGTATTAGGTTAAAAATGAGTTTGTCCTACTTGGAAATAATGTTTATTTCTGTTGGAAATCTGCAAAATACTGGAAGTACTAGATTGAGAATATCTGGTTGCCAAGCATAGTGCAATTTTTCTCATGTTACTTTTATTACTAGACAATTACTGTGAACTGTGTGTGCAGCATCCTACTTGAAACAGGCTGCAAGGTGAAATCTATTTTGCAGACATTTATGTCGATTTTCATTTATATGAACAATGAGAACAGCACTTGACTTTTGACACGGATCTGGATTATTAGTAAGCAAATACCTAGAAAGGTATATTCTAGAACCCGTGGGGAGGGGCAAGGCTTTGCTCAGCAGTATCCTGCTGCAATTTAGTCTTGAAGTCAGGCCCCTTTATGTAAATTTTTACTGGCGCCAGCTAGCTGTAACTGCAGTCTGGCTCTGTCGGCAGCAGCTAACATGTGTCATGGATTTCTCCTTCCCGGGCTGCAGGAGCACTCCTGGTTTCTGGACAGAAAAAGCAGCACTGATGAATGTGAAAAGATGTACAATGGAATGTAGGTGTAATTAGATTGCTAGTAAGTGAAAATACTGAATTTTCAGCTTTTTTTGGTTTTTTTCAGTGTGCTGTCTTGTGCTGTGCTGTAATAAATCTCTGCTTGTTGGTACTCCTGTGTGGTATGTGGGAGGTACTTCACTGCACATAGTTGCTGCAGCAGTAATAGTTGCTAGCAGAGAAGGCAGTACAAAGAGTACAACTGGAGGCAATGCAGCTGCAACAGTTTCCTTAGAGGCTGTGGCATGCTCAGTGAGCTGCAGAGGCACTCTGACACATTCAGCTACTATGTGGAGAAGTAGGAATTCCAGCAGTCTTTGAGGAACAGATGTAGGCTACTAGCTGAGAAGTATAACAGCTAAAAACCAGTACTCATGCTGCTATGTAAACAAAACAAGATCTTAGTATCAAGATGGCCGACCTGGAAGTCTACTTGTAGCTCGTAATACGTACGCAAATGAGCTGCGTGTCAGAGGCTTACTCAGAGGAGGAAGCTCATTTTGCACGTGCCATCCTCTCACCAGGTAAGAGAATCAGCTCATTTTCTGTATTCATGTTTTAGGGGACTTTGAAGTTAATTATTTATTTAGGTGCCTGCCTCCCCCTTGGCACAGTGCCAGGAATTAAATTTGAATATAAGTTGCATTTTCTGGGAAACCCCCCAAAAAAGTAATTTGTTCTGGCTGTAATTAAATTGGGCTTGCTGGTTTTAGTGGGAATGCTACCTGGAAATTATTGCAGACTATTTACTTTAGTAAAAATAAGTAGTTAAAAAATATTCAAAATTTGGGTATGTATTTTTTGTTGGCAATGTTACTGCTTTTGTTTGATTCAAACCTCTACTGTTTTGCTAGTGTGTTATTTTTGTGTCTATAGTGACGCTAGTTGAGGCACATGGAGGCTCAGCCATATTGAGAGCTATCCTGGAAAGGGTGCAGAGTTGACAGAGTTGAGCCCACCAATTGTGTTTCAGCTTCATGGTGTTATGAAGGATCTTGGTTATCCTGGTTGTAGTTTGAATTTTCTTCTTGTTCAGATTACAAAGTTGTTGAAGCAATTAGATACTGAACTGTTGTCCAGGTATCTTTTAGTATATATACTGTCTTAAATGCCTGTATGTACATTTTAAAAAGCTGTTTTCATAAGAAGGGAACTAGATTGGAATATGGTGATTTTATTATCTTCCCCCCCACCCTGAGAAGACAATAACCTTGCCTTAGAGCAGGAAATTTTAACAGAATTTAAGTATTGCTAATTACGTAATATGATCTATTGTGGTTATGCATGTACTGCATGAAATGGCTGCATGAGACAGATGTGCTAGTGCTACACAAATATATTTATATTGTTTCTGTTTTACAAGTCAAAGTAGTGACAGCATGGAAGACTGGAAAGGAGAGATGGTAGAAAAAATTATTTGAAAGGATGGTCGCTGACCTAGAGAAAAGAGATTACTGGAGATGCATGAACAAGGCAACCAAACATGGCCGCTTAAAGGCAGACATCCGTTCAAGATAGGGGTCTGGAACTGGAAGTCGACAGGCCTGTTATGGTGGAAGGAAAAATAAGATTAATTGAAGAGAATGAAACTAAAGAGGTTGAAGGACAAAATAAGCAGATAAATTATTACAGCCTAAAATGGCAGTGATAGATATTGCAAGTATTGGAAGCATTCTGAAATGGCATGGGAATTAAGGCCTGTAGAGTAAATACGCTAGAAAGAAGAACCGTAACTGGTTGATATTGAGGATGGGGGAATTTAATGGTAATAGAGAAGGGCAAACTTCTGCATTCATATGGCAGAGAAAAATACTGCATGCCTACAATATGGGCCAAATCAGTTGTTTTGTCGTTAGCTCATGCACTTTGAAACCTTTGGTAACTTTTTAGTGCTAACTTAAGATTTGGTATGGACAGAATTTTGCTTGTCGTTTAAACGTCTGCTTATATGCATATCCAGACTACAAAAAGTACAAAGTTGGGGAGGGGTGTGTGAGAGAGTACAAACACAGGTATCTGGTGGATTGCCCCAAATAAATTACACTAGAAATCACCTTTAACAGCTATAAAGTTTTCCGTAAATGTCAAATTCTGTTAGAACTAGTCTTGCTTTCATTGCTATGTAAAGGAAGCAGTTTAGGGCCCCTCCCTCCTTGCTGTGAAGTGTGAGTGTGAGGATGGTATAGGAAAAGTGGCATTGAGTGGTGCATAAAAAACGTAAAAAACTGATTAAAATAAAATGTTCGTGAGAGGAAAACCTTGACTGGTAAAGCAAATGATAACAAGTGCGAGGTTTGTTGAGAATTGAGAATTCTAACAGTAATGTTGGTGATAATGATAACAGAATCATAGTGAAAGAAAAAAGGTACAACACAGTAAATATTTTGGTGTTATTTTAGATAAAAGCGAGTTTATATTATAAGTTCATGTAGGTAAATCAAGTTTTTGCAGCTTGAAGTTACAAAGAAAGTACTAAATATTCCATTATAGATATTTCTTAGCAAAGGTTGTAAGGAGTCTTTGTAATCTGCATCCAGGAGTTTTAAAAGAATTAGCTGAGAATACTTTTCTGGGATGTCCCTCCCAGTAACTCAGTATAAAATTGGAATTGTGGAAGACCCTGAAGACTTTTTAAAAAGGTCAGGGGAAAATAATGGAGGATTAACAGTGTGTCAGTAAATGTGAAAAAATATTATTTCAATTAACGCAGAGGTGATTTAATTGCTGAAACACTATTATAAAAAGGATATCCTAATATAACTTGTTTTAGAATGAAGTTCCTTGATGTACATACCCAGTAACTGTAATGCAGTTACTTCTTGATACTCCTTAAATAACGAGTTCCCCTCTCCAAACCCTGTATCAATAAAACATTTATTTGATTTTTAAAGCTTTTGAAGGCGAGAGCGTAGCAATCGTGTTCCAAGTAAAGTTTATGACTGGTATTGTAAAATAGTTACTTTTTGTTAACTTACAGAGGATGGAAAGATTGACTCTTACAGAGTCATCAGGATCATTTGCTTAGTGAGACCCAAACACCATTTATTATATTTATTAGAATAGATATGTTACCCTTGCACACCAAAATCAGATTTATACATCTGCAGACCATCCAGCGTAAAACATATTTGCTTGACAGGACGCTCTGTCTTGGAAGTAAGTGGGGATCACACAGACAAAACAGATAGCTAAAGCCCAAAACAGCCAGGTAATGTGGGAGGGACTGAAATTCTGTAGCATACAGAGAAAGAGCAAGGAGGTCATACTTTTTATAATAAAATGATGGTGGATGGTACTAAATGCTGATGATTATGCATCAATGCAGGTTGCAGTCCCATTGTCTGTACTGGTTTTTTACAATGTTGAAAAATTAAGAGGAATCCTGGCAAAAAGCACAAGAATGATTATGTCCTGGTCATATTCACCTTGGGGGAGGGGGTATGTAAATAAAATAGTTTTATGGTTACAAATAACCCAAACCTGGGAGAGGTGGTCACGCATACAAATATATCAGGAGAGTCTGTAGTTAGTCTGAAAAATTATCAGAGAACAGTTCAGGTGTGCTATGTACCAGCACATGAAGAAAGGACGTATAATGGTTCTTCATGCATTCAAAGAGAAATCTAGCCTTTGATTTTTTGGATGAGGTCAAACTGCGGCCTGTCCTTTCCAGGAAGCAAGTAAGCATTTTGGCTTGCCAGCTCACTAGGCAAGAGACAGACTGTGGACAAGTGTTCCTTTTGATGTTAAAGGTTTCTGGGCAAAACCTTTCTGGAGGTTGACTTACAGCAAACCTTAAGTGGTCAAAATTAAAGATGCTTTCCTTTGTGCCTTTTATACATTTTATCAATGGAGGCATTTTTAAGAATAATTCTTACTATCTGCTTCTGGCATCTAACTCTGGGTCACATTTGGGAAACTTCTAGGTAAGAAAAATGAAGTTTCTTGTAAATGGTCACCCTGAGTGACGGTGCAGATGCATTTTTCTCCATAGGATTTTTTACAAAATTTGGGAAGGCGAGCAGTTTAAAATAGCTGTATCAATTCTTCATGTATTTCTGTGTTTCTGAAATGGTACTACTGGATTGTTGCTTCATCAGCTGCTTTTCCCCCTCACAAAACAGTAAAATAAAGGATGTTTTTTGTAGAACTGCTTTGAGCTCTTCACTGAAGAAGTTTTTTGCAGACCCAGTACTACCAACTCATGAATGTGTTAGACAGTATCACTACTAGCCTGGCCACTCTTTTTTGGGACCAGGCTCAAAAACTTTTTGTGCACTGTTCTGGCAAAATCATTGCCAAATAACATATCAGAAGAGGTGAACTTGTAGCTCCTTCTTTTGGTATTACATAGTACTGTGAATGTTAGTTTGGTGTTGTGTTCAGACTACCAATGCTCCATGAATTTGTAATATTGTTTTCTTTATTTTTGAAAATCTGCATTAGCAAGCAAAACAATGACCTCATTACTGTAAGAAATGTCTTCTGCTTTTGTTCACTTCCATCCTTTAGGATGGGAGGAATGCAACACTGGCATTGGAGGTGGCTCTAGACCTGATTTTTCTGGTGTCCTAAACAGATCATATATCTAGGTGCATTTAATTAGTTCTCTAAGTTATGTCACTAGTGTGTATGATGTCATTATTCAGCAAAAACAAAACGTTGCTGGCTGACTTCTGTCCACACATTCACTGCCAGCAACCATGCAGAGGTAACGATGTTGAGTAACTGAAAACTGGGACTTATGGTGGCTTTGAAAAGAATTCATCAGGAAAATATTAAAACCTGTCATCCTAGATGTGAAGTTTAAAGCCAGGAAAGCTTTCCAGAATTACTTGTGCATTCTGCATAATGGCAAGCCTCATTGGGGGTCATTAATAAACAGACATAAGAAATACTTTGGGAAGTGTAAGTTGATCTCATTTGAGGCCTGTAGCTTCTTAATCTAAAAGACAAAGGTCTTTATTGACTAGATGGAACATCTCTTTCATCTTCCTTTTTATTTTGCTTTTGTATCCTCTAAGAAACCTAGCATGAGAGCTTGCTGACTGCTGTGGTCAAGAGAACACTTTGCATATCTTTTTCCTGCTTTCTTCTTCAAGGATCTTAGACTAAGAAACTGAGGAAACATGAAGATGGATTCTTCCATCATTATGGAAAAGAAATGCCATCAGACTACAGACTTTAATTTCAGTTTCTTATGTTTAGAAGTCCATATTCCTTTGCAATGTTAATAACAAGCTGTAATTCACAGAAAATACTTTACATTCCTTGTACTAGGATTTTGCTGCATATGTGGTTGTTGACATTTGGTCATCCCACAACACAGAAAATAAATAGTACTTGGCAGCTAAAGTGATACAGCACTTGCTAATTGACTCCCTTTTATTAAGATTCATATTGCAATATGAGAAAGGGCACTAGCTGAATTGCTTTTAGAGAATTTTTACTCTATGTCTTTGAGACTTCTGTGTAATGTGAAGTTTGCCATCTCCTATTTCAAATAGGTAATTAAGCCCTTGCTTTTTTTGCCTGATCATTTTAAGGTAATGATTTGAAGAACTGTTGCCTGAAGTGCATGCATGATTTCAATTATTTAGTATTTCATAAAAACATAGCTATTTACAGTTCTCATCACAAGAGTCTGTACCTAATTATCAGCATTTCATCGTCTCCTCTTTCTTCCTCAATCTTTACTTAATCGAAAGGGAGATGCCACAGTATTTAGTTAATGTAACAGAACCCTTTTAAGAAGACATTGAAGAGTACTTCTTAATGCTTAAGTGCTACTTAATGAGGACAGGAGAGAATGGGACTCTGTGTATGGATGTTGATTTAACTATTTAAGATGGTACTGCATAGCAGTAGTGGTGCTTATTCTGCTACAGTTCTGAAAAGCTTATTGCCTCTTTTGAATATTAATACTGTATGCAAAGTGTGCAGAGTAGTTGTCCAGGGCGCATAGGATGCTGTCTTGTTACATAGGAAACCCCTCTGGATTAGATGACTGTCAGTGTGGGCAGTCTCTCAAGGAGCGGTAATCTCATAGCAATATTATCCACAGAAATATGTTGACTGTGTGGATTTTTGCAATCTTTTTTCTTTTCCTGCCACTGTGAAATCTAATGTTTGATGTTTGTGTATTGGTAGAGTCACTGAAGGTCATTTATATTGGTCTGTTTTGTAAAATAAAAGGAGAACATGCATGGGCTCATGTGTCACGTTCTTTAACTGAGGGGGTTCAATCTCATGTATCAAGAGTAGTATTTTACTCCACTGTAGAATAAATCTGGATAATAAGCTAATTGCTCTGTGGTATGAATTTTTTGGTATTCCTGTTAGTATGAAATTCTCTACTTCCTGTCCTTGCTTAACTTTGGTGGAGAAACCAGAAATCAGAAGAGGCAAGATGATTGCTGAATGTCTGTGGGGTTTCTGTAGCACTATGGTGACTGTTTCTTGTTACAAGCAAATATTCTAAGATATTTTATCTACACATAGATATGTAGAAAAGGAAAAGTATAAGAAAAAGGAAGCTTCTCCCTCACCCCCTTTTCCCCTCTGAAAAATCTATTTGATTGCATTTCATAAAACAGTTGTGAAAGAATTGGAACAAGATGAGGTTATTTAAAGAGTAAGTAAGGTTCCAGTGGTTATCCAAAACGGCAGATATCAAAATTAACATGAAACTAAGATGTTGCTTAGCAACTGTTGTAGTCTCTGGTAGCCATGGATGAATACAGTGAGTTTACAGCAGCACTGCTGCTGTAAAGTGAGTCTGTCTGAAGCAGGACTTCTAAAGAAATTACTTTTCCTTGTGAAATTTAATACCAATTTATTCCTCATTTTGGTGAACCTTTAAAATGCCTTTGTCAGGGATGGGAAACAAAAACCTGGCAGTAAAACTTACTTTGCAAATTAATACTTTGCTAGTGATAAACAAGACTCTCTATCAAATATTTTGGTCTTACATTTTATATTATAGTAGCAATAATCTCCAGTTTACCCGTTCCTTGTCTTCACAATTGATGCGGGATTATACTGGATTAGTCATGCACGGACTGCACATTCTGCAGTTGCAGAATGGGGGAAAAAAGTATTTCATTATATCTGAATAATATAAATTGCTTTTAATATTTTTCCTCATGGCACCATATTTTGAAATCTGACTTCTTAGTTGTTGTGAGCTGTTTCGAACATTATTCTGAAATGTAATTTTGCAGGTGGAAGATGGGTTGTGATGATTGAAACCTATGTATGAAAACACAGTTTAAATTTGTGGGAATTTTAAGACTGCTCATTTTAACCAAATTTTGTAGGTCTGAGGAACTTATACAAAAAAAGTGATGTATTGCATTGCACTTCAAGATTATCCTGATTTTTTCACATGAATTCTTAGAATTAAAAAATCCGCCCAAAAAAGTGTTATGTTCTTGACAGGCGCTTAATGACTTTGTTGCTTGCTGTCCCCTAGTCTAGACTTCCAAAAACCTTTCAACCTTCCAATAATCTTTCTCTTCTAGAATGGGATTCTTGGGCCTTGCAGTGTACCTTACCTACCTGATTATGGATATTCATAAATAGAAATTCAAAATAACTTTGTATGAGCCTGTCAAACTTGATACTCATTGCAGTGTCTTTAAATGTATTTCTCTATATTTTTAGCAGCAATATTTACTCAATGATGTCACTCCATGTCAGATGTCAATGATATTAATCCATGTCAGAAGACTAACCAGACAAAAAAATGAAATAAAGAAAAATATGCAAAATGAACCACTAATTGTATTGGTTGACCAAAGAAGGGAAAGTGAAGTGCTTGGAATTCATATCCCAGGTGTCATAGATGTCTGTCTTATGTGAATTAGAGATTAAGTTTCAGAAACAATCTTACTTTAGGTGTACCAATTTTTTTTTATCTCTGACCAGAGATAGAAAACAAGTTGAATTTGTGTTTCTGGGAGAAAATTGCCTTAAGCATATGTTCACTTATGTTTATTTCAGCCTGATGATCTCCTCTTTCCATATATTTTTTTAGCTTCCCTATACAAGAATTACATATAAAACTCTCTGCAAAGAAGACTAGATCCTCAAGTTCACAACTTAATTACTGTTTTAGGCTTCTCTTACTATAAGCCATCTCATCATGTTTTCCTCAGCCATATGTATCTATATAAATACAAAATGCACGAAGTATATAAAATGTGCCTATGTATATATTCAAAAAGGAAGGGGATTTTTTTGTTTTTTAATGACTTAGCTTATTAGTAGAAGATTGCTTATCTTGAAAGGTACCTTCTCAACTATGCAATTACTGCTTTATGCTGAAGATGTAACAGTCCTTCAGAAGACTGGTGGAGTAGTCATCTGACCACCTTTAAAAGTCCCATTTTACAGGGGTTTATTTGACAGCTAATACTGATCTTCTGGTAATTAAATCAGTTTTACATCTTAGTTCATAGAATATCTTAGATTGGAAATGACCATAAATGATCATGCGGTTTGGTCTTCCTTGGGAAAGAGAACCTTGATGAGATTATCTGGCATCCTGTCCAATTACATCTTGAAAACCTCTAGTGATGGGGGTTTAGCCACGTCCTTGGAGAGGCTGTTTCAGGGAATCATGTTCTCCCCATTTTAAAAAAAAATAAGGCATCTGTCTTGGTGTACAAGTCCTGTGTTTTCCTGATTCTTTACCTACCAACTGATTTCAGCCAAACTTTAGTGCAGCCCTGGTAAAAAAAAAAAAAAAAAGGATTTTCCCATAATTGTGTAATTTCTTTCAGGACATTACTCACATCTTCCTTTGTTTTTGTTTAAATATCTTTGTTTTTCAGAGTATGTGAATTGACAAGAATTATTAGCATTAGGTGTAAGCATCTCAGAAACGTATATATTGTGCTTTGTTGCCTAAGGTGCTGCTGGTATAGATCAATATAACTGTGCCACTTAAAACTAATGTGGCATAATTTCAAGGTTTATTCCTACTGGTATTGAATTTAGAAGTGTGGCAACAAGGTAGTAATGAGAAAAGAGTGTCTCTTATATGGTAACAATTAAATCTAGGATATTGCATTTGGCCTCTTAACAAGTCAGGTGAATGACATACAATGAGTATGGCATACATTTACTGTCTATGCAGCAAGTATGATAAGTGGGTAGGTGTGTCAGAGGTTCTAGAAACGAAGAATACAGTAAGAATTGGTATCCTTTCAGGGTACTTGTCATTAAAGCCCCTTCCAAAGCTGATTCTATTTTTCTTATCATTTATTTCTATGATTAGAACTGCATAAAGAAATCATAGGTCTGTTTACTTCCTGCTTCCTGTTCCTTGGACAGCTTAGCAAAGAATTAGATCTGGCAATCTGTGTCTCTAGAGCTTGTTCTAGACGTACTGAAGTTAAAGAATCATCCATGCGATGGTTGTTTACATATTAGATTATGAAACGTTTAAAGGACCATTTGGGTGACACATCGGGTAATTTTTGCTACGAGTCTTTCAAAGTCTGAGACGTGACAAATCTTTGCCTAAGAGCAAAAAAAGAAAAATAATTGTCCACCCACTGACCCGAGAGAATTTAATCTGCCATTATAGACTTTTACTAGAGTAAGTCTTACTCTGGTTGCATGCTTTGTACAGTAAGAAATTGATTGCCATAGACGTTTATTAGAAAGCTACTGTTTATCATTGTAAAAACATTAATTACCTGCATTATCTAGGATCCTTATCATATTAATACAATGTGTTACCAGTACTAAAAATGTGCCTTTTTTTCCCTTCTGTATCTGGTGATGAATAGAATACTAGGTTGGCATTTTCTAGTTCCCATAATTTTGCAACATTCATTTCCTTTGGAAAACATTTAGCCTTTGATAAATGAAAAAACATCTTGTGATAGGAGACACAGTTTCTAGTAAAATGCATTAGGAATAGCTAACTAAGATCTATGCTGTAAGCTGCCTTTCCTTACAGAATCCTTGCAACAAATAGTCCTAACACTAGGTACAGGTAATAAAGTCTGGGTAAACGGTAGCTTGCACGAGAAAATTTGTGTTTTGGTTTGTTTGGTAGTGGTGATGGTGGGGTTTCCCCCCTAATTTTATTTTGAAGCTTTTTTATGCACAAATTTTTGTATTACTTCACTTACTTCCTACTGAGATTTCTGTTTAATTTATGTGACTGTTTTGTTGTTTATGTAACTATTTTGTTTTATTCAGAAGATAACTGTCTTCAGTGGTCACTGTGATCAACCACCTGCTTTGGCCAATTCTTTTCCTGCTGTCCTTAATTGTGACAGTCTTATAGAAAATATCTTTTTTTTCATTCTAGCAGTGCTTATGTGTACCTTATGTATCAGATGGCACGTTTCAGGCTCCCAAAGAGCTAGGTTAGACAGCTGTACATGACCTGCGTGCACTGGGTGCTTCATTCATCTTACAGTGTTGGCTTTCACCAGCCTTTAGCCAGTTCTGTGAAACAGAAACCTGGGGGCAGATGTGTTGAACAGAAAAATGTGGAAATCTCTTTACTTGCTTCTGCTACAGTCAGAAGAGTTTATGCTATCAGTTCAGTCCTGCTGAAAACAAAACTTCTGTAAATGATTCCTGTTTTGTAGGTTCAAGTCGTAAAATTATGTATACGTAGATTACTGCTGGAGTTACTATCATAGAACATGTATGTATGTAGTATCTTTAAGATTTTGCACTTTACTGATTTCATTTTGTATCTAAATTTTATTTTTGAGATGCCCTCTTTATTTACAGAGATAATTCTTATCTTAGTTCATCCTGTTTGCCCTTCCAAATCCCACACTGTCCTTAGTTTTGAGTGGAGGAATGGTTCAGGCATGTTTCCAGTGTGGTGTGATTAACAGCGGGTAACTTCAGGAGGCAAGAACTTTGTGTAAGAGTCCACATCTACTAAGGACTAGGTGGCATTTGTTGCAGGTGTTGTGGATTACTCCACTGCCATCTCATCAAACCGACATGGGCTATTAAAATAAGAAAGATGGTTTATGTTCCAGCTTGCTTAGAAACAAAAGGGAGAAGGAAGATAGTGTGCAGATTATAATAGTTTGTTTTGATTTGAAAAGATAATTACTTCAGAATTTATTTTTGTCATTTAAAAAACCCCATTGAAACCTTGAAGGGAGTGCAGTGCTCCGTGCCTGCATGTAACATCACATTAGGATGGCTGCGCATGCCTTGGCCCCTCCCGTTGGCTGAGCTGCGCTCCCGCCCCACCGCAGTGCCGCTCCCAGCAGCAGCAGCACTGGCTATTTTTAGCCTGTTGCCAGGCGGATTTCATTTATGCAAAGTAGCTCTGTGGCAGCCAATCCCGAATGGGTATGCAAATCTCTGGCAGCCCCGCCATTGGGTAGGGAGCCGAGGAGAGGACAAAATGGCTGATGAGGTGCTGCCTTGGCCTACCTAAGGCACTCAGTGAAAAAAAACTAATCCTTCCATGTGGGAAATGGGAAATAGCTTCCCTGCCCCGAACATCTCAAGAGTCCCCACCAGGTTTCAGCTAGATGAGTTTATGGAAGAGCTGGTTTCCTTGTGCCCTTGCAAAATGCCTCTTCCATCCTGTGTGCTGTGCCTGTGTGTGGTAGGTCTGGTGCAGGTGAGGCAGCAGGTGTGCTGCCCCTGCCCAAAAATGGCATCTTCCCCGAGGGAAATTCTGAAATCTCTTCCATCTCCCAACTTACCAACTCCTGGTTTAGTTGCATTTTAAACTTGCATTTTTGTTACTGAGAAAATGCAATTTTTGCAAAAAACCTCATAAAAGGTGCTTATATGTGTGTCAGACACTTAGTAACATTCCAGTGCATCATCGCCTCTTTTGTTGCAAGTTTTCTTTTCACTTCTGCTTCTTCTGGCATTTGGGAAGTGACTCTTGGGACCACTGTCAGCATCAGGTAGCTCACCTCTGAATTCTGATGTCACTGAGCTGCCACTTGGAAAGCTGAGGTTACAGGGCTACAGCTAGTTGTATATGTGTTACAGGAACTAGTCTAGGCAATAGACTATTCAGGGTAAATATATTACTTTTCTTAACAATAGTGTTATTCTCCATTTTATCCTAAAAAAAGACAAGGGATGCAAATGTGCATATGTTCGTGATACCATGTCAAACTTGTGACCTGTTGAATTACTTAGAATTATACATTTAAAATTTATAGATAATTCCCTTATAAAAGGAAAAAATACTGTATTTTGTAATACCTAGAAAAGCCTAAGCATGATCAGAACATCTTGCCTTTTTTCTAAGATTTCTTTTTTTTCCACAGAGTGTCTCATATTTTTTGATCTGCATGTGATTGAACAATTCTGGTTGTTCAGCTTTTAAGTTTGGAATATCAGAAGTTGGGCAGGTTTTTAGTTGTAGATGTGTTTTGGCAGTTAGTGACCGGCTCTATGTAATTATTAGGTCCTACTCATACTCAAGGATAAGAGTAAGGAAATTCAAGCTGTTCATCCTATGCCGGATATGGAACTGTATTCATCAAATGTATCTTTAAATACATAAATTCAACTTCATATTCAGTAAATCGTTTTTAATGAAAAGAAAACTTCTTTAGTGTTTTAGCTTGTGTTAAAAAAGTCTTTCTATAAAAAAGCTGAATTTTGCTGTTGCCACTGTTTTAAACAGCAGGACTTGTTTGGAGATGTCACAGCTGAATTGAAAGCTGATGTTTTGAGTTGTTGATAAAAGCTGAAATCTCTTAACACTTGCGGAAGTAAGAAAACACATTATCATAGCTTGTTGCTCTGGCTGAGTTCCAGTCAGGCAGTTCTACTAGTTTAACAGTCTAAGTAGCTGTTAAAATTCAGAAAAAGATAAAACTCTTACTGGAGAATCAATTTAAGCTCTATGTGCTAAATAGTGGGTGTTTCTAAGGGACTTGAGTTGCTTGAGTCTAGGAAAGACTCTTGTCTTGTTTTCTATTCTTCTGTGTTCCAAAGAAAGCAGTTATCTAGGCACAAAGTGATGAACAAACATGTAAGAACAACTCTGCAAAGCCATCAGCAGATGAAATAGCTATGTAAATAGAGTTATAGTCTTTTTTGTCCCATGAGGAATTCATTTTCTCCACAAGGCATCAAAGCCTCACGGGAAAAAACCTCAAAAATTTGGTATGAAAAACAGGTTCATGAGCCAATGTCAGAGGAGGTATTATCCTCTTGAGATAGAGGAGTGCTTAACTGACTGTGACACCAATGTGATGAGAGCTTAGGTCAAGTTTGTATATGATGCCATCATGTATACAACAAACACAACCAACTTATTTGAAACTGTACCGTGAGTTTACTCTGGTTTAAGAAGGTTTTAACTGTATAGGTGGGTATTTTTCTTTGGCATAGATACATATGTGGGCTTAATGTTTTGCTGAATTTCAGAAGGCAGTTTGCAAAGGTGGGGGAAATTGGCCTCTGCTTTCAAGGCAGAGGTCATACTCCAGACATGACATAACACCAAATTTCTGTTGGAATAGTAAAAAAGCAGCGTCATGCGTAGCATCTGAAGAAAGGCAGTTTTTGCTGCCATACCTGAACCCAGGTTGGATCTCAGCGGTTTTTCTGATTCAGCATTCAACATTGCAGGAATTTAGTGATCGCCTAAAATGCTCTCGCGCATTAAACACCTGTTCCTTATCGCGGCTGGGCACCCGCACTTGTAGATCAGTGCTGTTATGCAACTCCGGGTCTCAGACGGAAAGCCCTTGGCTTTCTATTGCGCCGTTTGGATAATCACGTTCGTTCAGTGCGCGCCCCCGCGCTCATGTCCGCGCCCGACGTCTGCCTGCCGCGTGGGGCTTGTTGCCGGGTGGAATTTCAGGCACTACCGTCTGATTGGCTGCCGCGCGGCTGCTCCATTCAGCCAATGGGAGGCGGGCCTGCGAGTCCGTCCCGCCGCGGCGCGTGCTGCGGCCCGCGGGCGCCCCCTGGGGAGTGTCCGCGACACTGCAGAGCTTAGCTGCAGGGGAACGTGCCTCTCGCTCCCCACACTGCGAGCCGCTGTTGGTGATGTGGCGGGGACAAATGGGCTAAAGGGGTTTTTAATTACAGTTCACCTTGTTCTGCTGTGTGTGCACTAGGTGAAATAGGGCAGGATGGTGATGTAATTTTTTCTTAGAAAATGGTATATTTTTCTCCCTACTCTTAGCTAACAGTAGCATAACTTCAGCCTAAAAGGGACAAAACCTCAAATTGTCTGTGGTATGCTTGAAGAGCCATTATTTGCACGTATGGTAATCATGTGATTTCTATTTTATTTATGACATTTAAAAACAAAGGCACAGTTCTATGTGGAACTCACTAGGCTGGTGGTGTGTATTCCATTCAGCCAGATCAGTAGACTTGTATTACTGGTAGAAAAACAAATTATTGGCATATTATTTAATTAAGTCTTTTGTAAGAATAGGTCTTAAACAGTATTACTTTTCTTCTCTGAAAATAGTTTTTAAATTTCTGACAACTTACATCAAAATTACTATGGAGGATTTCAACTGAAAACTGCTTTTTATGAACCACCACTTAAAAGGTAGGTTTTATTCACTACTTTCATTCTCTGGAACTCTCCATCTAGAACACAGTGCATATGACCATTTCCTGCTTTACTTCCTTTGATTTGGCTATGCTACATTTTAAGTAGGCTTGCACATTTGAGCACTGATGTTTATTATCAGTGAAGTTTATTTTCTCCATGTAGTTCTTGTGCTTTGGCAAACGTTTTATGGCTGTGCATTTGGCTAATACTGCATGCCCTCCAGGAGCCCTTTGCTGGTGCTGTTCTAGACCCATGATGTTATGCAAACTGCATTATGCACTATTGTTTAGATTGCAGCTTCTCCCTCCCCCTCCTCCCCCTCCATTTTCCCATGACCTTCCTTTTGTCTGCTGCCTGTCACTGGGCAGAATTCAGGCAGCTCCTTGCTGATTGGCTTAACATTTTAAGCAGCTCATGGGCTGCTTACCTGAGCACATGATCGTAGGCGGATTTATACCGGTTAATACAATCCTTTCTTTCTTTAGAGCCGTGATGTCTTTACAGAGTAAGAATAATAAAAAATAAGAAAGTAGAGGGAAGATTTTTAATTGGCTCAGAAAAGAGACCTTCCCATATTCGTAGCGGCACTGGCACATTTTGTGCCCTTAAGCACACCTTTTATCATGAGAATTCATCCAGAATTTCTAAATTTTGGAGGGAGGTGCTTAAAGATGTGTTCATGTCTCCCATGACTAATTATGCGTGACTTTAAAGCTTAAAACAAAAAAGAGAGTTTTTGTATTTAAACAAATGAACCCAATGTATATGTTAGTCTGTCAAATTTGTTGACTTTAATAAAATCAAAACAAAAAAAATAAGCCCAAAGCCTATGTCCTTATTTACAGCATTTAATAGCTTACACACGTAGCTGTACATGCCAGAGTCATTTTGTGCTGGTGCATACAAAATCCATTCTTTGAAATAAAAGGTTCTCCTCTGTTGGCTTGGTGCCTGGACCATTGTTACTTGGTCACACAATGAGTAAAAAAAAAAAAAAAACAACACCCAAGCATCAGAAACAGAGGTGTTTAACAAACATAGCTAAACTTCGTGTTGTTAGCTATAAAGGGAGACTACTGAAATACATTCATTTAGAATACTAGTAGCTTGATAAATTTTATTTGTGCAAGACTGAATTCATGTAATTTGCTCTATTGCTCTCTGAAGGGGTGCACCTTGCCCCTTTGAAAGACTGGAAACCAGTATTTATCAGATGATGGCTGACTGGTTTACACTGGTTTGATCAAGCCTGTCTGGACTGGCTCCCAGTTGATTTGTTTCTCTTTCACTCATCTCTCACATGAGATCTGTTCTTTGGCTGCACTGTGCTCCCTTATGGGTATGGCTGGAAATGCTTAAGGACTGGTCTGTCCTGGTACAAGATATTTCGTTGTTAAAAGATGAACCGAAAACACTGGTTCATGTCATCTGTGCTTGTAATTTTGCCACAGTAGTTTTTATGGAATATTTGTTGGTAGCTTTAATTAAATACTCTTTGGTTGCAAAAGATTGTGGGATTGAGCAGGAAAATATGCATGAGTTACTCCCATGAATATTTAACACTGGAATTTTGAGGAGCATGTATTTCCTACAGGTTGTCTTTAGAACTGTGTGAGTGCTTTGTTTTTAACTAGGTTTTGGATAATACCTTAGATAAAAAGTGAACATACTTTTAAAATATATTAGCAATTCAAACTTGTTCATCCATTTTTTTTCAATAAAAAACTAAAGATGCATCAATCTAAAGAGGTTCAGATGTCAGAATTTTATAAGACTGCTCTTCTTGGCAAATAAAAAAAAAGTGTTCTTTATTTACTTTGCAGTTACTCTGTTTTAAAAATATTAATGAAAAGCTGCTTAGGTGACTTAAGGAAATTAGAACAGTAAATATTAATTTATTTTAAGTTATATGGTTTTTCAAGTGAAGTGATGCCCTTACAAATTTGATTTTAAGACATCTGTAAATGTTACATTGTCTGTTAGTGTATTTTCTGGTCATAGGAAAAGTAAGACTATGAATTTTGTAATATAATTTTTAAATTCTGGGTAATGCCTATAAAAGAAAACACTGTAGTGTGGGAGATCGAACTATCCCGTAATAATTTTGATGCAGAGGCCTTGTTCTTGTACTGTGCTACCAGAGGATTCTCACTAGTGGGTCGCCTGTTAGGAGCTCTTGGACTTGTTCAAGGTTAGCCAAGCTTGATTGTTTTTTCCCCATTTCCTCTACAAGATAAAAATCTGTAACAGCATCTGTGTTGATTATAGGGGTTTATATGCATGAAACATGAATATGATGGCCAGTATTCTATTACACGACAGTCTGTGATTGATACATGCTTTTATAATGATGTGAAAATGTCTGCCTTCCATTCTAAGTTCTTGGGAAGATGGAACGGATGCTTCCAAAAACTGCACTTGCACTTCTGAAATACTAGAGATTCTTATATGCTTCTTGTATCCTCAGGTCTAATTCTTGCATAAAATACATTTTTTTCTGAAGGAATATGAAGAAATTGTATTTAGCATGTAGACAGCTCTGGAAAGGCATTAACAGCTCACCTGGAGTTCATAAGTCATCTGACTGAAAATGTTATGTGATGAGAACCTTTTTTCAACTTAAGTAAAGTGATGTTTCAGATATGTGTTTCTATATGTATTACAGTTTGCTCAGACAATCTAGTTCAGAAAATCTAGGTCAGAATGGCAAACAATTGTCATAATGGTATGATTGAGAGTCAGACCTGATACAACTTTTGGTCAAAATTTGTTCATTTGTTCCTGAGGTGTGAGTCGAAGTATTAATCAGTAACTCGAATCTGAGGATTCTAGATTGTTTTGCCAAAAAGAACTGAAAAAAAATGGTAAGGGAAACTCAATGTTAAGTTAAAAGGAAATATAAAAATTGCTTTGTGCTTTGTCCCTGTTTTTGTCAGGTCATGTTAACCAAGTGTAAAATAAGCCTTAGAATTGTAATGTAAGATACATTATGATTGTGGGGTTTACAGTAGAATTCATATTCTACTTAAGAATATATGTTCTTACTTTACAATGTAGTATATTGTAGTTAGGCATAGATGTTAAATTATTTCCTTCACAAAAAATTGTTCCAAATAAACTAGAAAAGATCCAGCAGACCAAAATGATAGGACCTAAGGCTTGTGACCCATGATGAGATGCTGAGGAAGCTTGACATCTTCAGTCTGCTGAAGAGAAGGCTAAAGGGCAATTGTAGCATTGCCTAAATAAAACTTGTAGATGATGTTGGCTACAAAATGGAGTGGAGCCAAATTGTTATTTAGAGGCTGTGGCGTCTCTGTTCTGAATTTTGCAGCTTGGTTCATAGAATTGTAGAATTGTCAAATATCCTGAATTGTAAGGGACCCACAGGGTCCTCACCTGGCACAGGACAATCCCAAAAACCATTCCATCTGCCCGAGACTGTTGCTCAAATGCTCTTGAAGTTGTGGTTACACAAAATTGTCACTGATGTGAGGTAGTGTTGGCAATAGTCCTGCTTTCTTCACCAAAGAATTTAAAAATAATTTATATCCCACCTGAAGAGACAAAATGCAATTTATTAATGAATTTCTTAGCTCTGTAAATGAAAATGAATTGGGGGCTGGCACAAAATTAATCATACTAAATATTTAAAGTGCACCCTTTGTCTAATAATTATGCCATGTCAATGTTATAAACATTTGCCCATCTGGTCCTTGTGGGGAAAAGTCGTATTGAGATAACTGCCTGATTATTTTCTCTTTTAATTACTGTTAATATAATTTCTGCATGTTTTTGAGGAACTTAATAACGCTGTATGCTTGATAGGAGTAACTTTATGATGGTAGACCATCATAAGCTTCAGTAGACGTAAATTGTTTCGCATCAGCTGATTCAGGATCTTAGTTTGATGAGTTACACTTACGATATAAGGACTTCTTTAGCTGCTTTCTGCTTCTGAACATTATCATATATAATCCTTCAAAACTAGGCCATTTAGCAAGACCACATGGGGAAAAATGTATTTTAAACATCCCTATGGATTTGTTTTGTTTAGTGGGAACAGATGAAGTCAAGTTTTATTGTATTCCAACAAAATCATTATCGTTTCTTAGATAATGCTAGCTTTAACTCCATGTTTTGATTTGATAAAATAGACTTCCTAACATTTTTCGTAGACTTTTAATAAACATTTTTATTTTTCTTAGTACTTCTGTGGGTGAATGGAATGAATATAACTGTGTTGAGGGCAAACCCACCAGTTTCCTTCAAACAGGAAGTGAAGTTTTTCTACAAGGTGCTCAAATACCTCTCATTTTTGTGGCCACAAATAGTCTTAGTAAAATGTTACTGCTAACTAAACAAAAGTGGTCTAAAAATCCAAGTTCATTTAACCGTTGTATAGATATGAAGGATTAAAATCTATTTTTTTATGCAGAAAAAGGTATCTTAATGATACATTGAGAAATCGCTTGTATATAATAAAGTTTTCTTAAAAGTGACTTGATATAAAAATCTTATTTACCCCAATTATTAATTCTGTTTGAAACTTATGAAATTAAATATTTTTATAAGGATGGAAATAATCTTGTTCCATCTGCTTACATTTATTTTTACCTTTTGATGAGAAGATAGGCTGCTGGCTCTTACCTTAGTATAATTATCTATTTTTAATAGAATACGACGAGACAAGTGGTCTTAAATGTGTAGTTAGAATATTACAACATGATGTTGCTGTGTGATTTTTGTGACCTTTGCATAAATGTGTTTGTGCAGCATATAGAGAAACTTGGATTCACTTTTTGGGAAGTTGGATAAAATTGTAGTGTTGACAGGCGTTTCTTTGTTTTTGTCAGTAGCATTTCAGCTGCTTTACTTTAAAACGTGTTAAACATTTCAATCTTTCTTACTAGCAGCGTAATATGACAATGATAAATTTTTCAGAGTTGTTTCTGAATTTTTTTTAAGGGCTAAGATGGATAGCACCGAGGAACCTCAGAAAAAAGTCTTTAAAGCACGAAAAACGATGAGAGTAAGTGATCGACAGCAACTTGAAGCTGTCTATAAAGTTAAAGAGGAGCTGTTGAAGACAACTGAAGTGAAACTGTTAAATGGTAAACATGAGAATGGAGATTCTGATATAAATTCCATTTTGAGCAACACAGACTGTACAGAAGACAAGAAAGAAATTAATGGCATGGTTCATTTGTGTGTGAACTCTGAAGAAGAAAGAACAGCTTGTGATGAAATTAGTGAGACCAAAAGCCTTGAAAGTAGGGCAGGAAACATAGTCAATGACATAGAATCCAAAGCACTAACGCTGAATGTTACTGAGAGTGTTGCTCCCGAGCAAGCTAAATATACTGACATTGCAGTAAAATGTGAGGCTGAAAATGGAGTTGGTAGCAGTAAAGATAATTTCCATGAAGAAGATAATAAAGAAGATCATTTGGACCAAAGAAAGAATGATATCCCATTGGAAGGTGAACATAAATCAGTCTGTGATATTAGTGACTCTTCGGAAGAGAAGGGAGAAACAAATTATTTACCTCTTAATTCCAGTTCATCTGGTGAGGGAAAGAGGATTGAAGAAGTAACTGTTGAAGAGGCTGTTGGAGAAGCAGCCATCTCTAGCAGTATGGAAGCTGACCAAGAAAAACAAGAAGGCAGTGCAGGACTTTCAGAAACCACTGTTTCAAAGTCAATAGATGAGCCAAGTGAAAGTATCTTGGACAATACTGACTGTATGGAAACAGATGACATTATTCCAATTTTGGAAAAACTAGCCCCTGCTGAAGATGATCTGAGCTGTTTTTCTAAAAGTTCTCTGCTTCCAGTGGATGATACAGTCCCAGATTTAGAGGAGAAGCTAGACAACTGTTTGGGTTCACCATCCAAGCAGGAAAGCAATGAAAGTCTGCCAAAAGAAGCATTCTTAGTACTGTCTGATGAAGAGGATCCCTGTGATGAGAAGGAGGAACATGTTGAAGAGATACTACCAAACAAGTCAAGTGTTCCAGGTAAGAATTTTCTAAATTGTTAGTTTCCATTCAGGGTTGGGATTTTGTTCATTTGTTAGAATGACACACTTGTGACAAGTTTCTAAATCAAAAAGGCAGTCTTACCCATCAGTAATGTTATGTAGTCTTAGTTTTCAAGAGTGGTATTTGAGGCCCAGGAAGAAAACATAGCACCAAAAATGGTCATTTTCAAGATTGTTTAGATTTTTTGTTTATTTGTTTTGGATTTTGGTTTTAGAGGGTTTTTTTGTTGTTTTCTTGTTGGTTTGCTTTGGGCGTTTTCCACACTCTGCAAATTTGGCTGCCAACTTGGGTGAGGTAGTGGGTGGAAAAAGAAGAAAGATGATTGTCAGAGAGGGAACAGAAAGATTAGGGAGAGGAGGAATGCATTCATTTACTGCTTTCACAGGGAAGACAGTGAAAATAAATGATAAGGAAAACACACATGTAATCCAGGTGTGCCTCAACTTCTTTTTTAACTTGTTTTTTTCCTAGTGAAAGACAGTATTGGAAAAGTTTAATGAAAAATGCATGTCATGTATTGGTTTTCATATCATATAGCTTTTATTCATTTAACTCAGTGGTTTCTATGTAAATTTTCTTTGATGGCTGTGGCAACTGATGCTTTTAAATGTTAAGTGCAAGATCTCTTCATGTAGTTAGCAGAACATTTTTCTAAGTTAAACTGAATGGATGTCTTTTGTAGTGTACTGTTTCTCTTGTAAGCTTCTTTTCTTTTTGACAGTGGACAGTCATTGCTATAATATTGTACTTCTGGAAATAAAACAGATTAATTTTTTATGGATAAGTTGACACTGTTATTTTATCTGTAATTAAGAAAGATGTTGTTTCAAAGTACCTTGTGGTTGGAATTATTTTGATGGTTTTTTTCCTCCCCCTCTTCTCCCCAACTACCCCATTGTATAGCTTTTATTAAATTATGACCATATTAACCCAAGTGTCTTTAAATATGGCTGACTGGGTAGAAATTTCATAGCTTAAACAAGATTTAGGATTTAGTCTCTGGGAAATTAGTCACCATAGTTTTTTTGAATCGTGTTTTACTAATGGTGAGACTGTGGCATTCTGAGTCTTTAGTCTCTAAAACAGCTAGAGAAACAGATAAGAATGTCTCTTTCACCCTGTTTTAGACTCCTTCTCCTTAAATTATGCTAGTTAAATAGAGATAAGGTAGGTTCTGTTGTTTCTGATAAGGATCTTATTTAGGCATTAGCTGTTGTCAGTGAGATTGAAAAAGTGATAAGTTGTTGTGCACTTAAACTCTTCCAGAAACTATTGGAGGTGGGGGAAGCAGAGGCAAAGGTTGTTGTGTAGTTGTGTCAAATTTGTAGCATTATGAGTCCCTTTTATGAAATGAACATTACAAATAAATTGGTTATCTTTGTTCTCACTGTGGTGTAAGGGTTCTCTCATTGAAGCCATTAGGTTTACTTTTTCCATCTTAACCCAATAAGAAAACACTCTAGGGTCACAGAGGAATTTGCTATGGAGCAAAAAGACTGCAGTGAATTTGTTAAATACTGGATCACAATTTGCAGAAGTTTAAAATTAATGTATCCGGCAATACTTTTTCAGATTCTTAGTTTTGGTGACAAGACAAATTCTTTTGACTAGTTGTTTTATTTATTGGCTAATAGCAGTTTATGACTCTTACAGTTGTGTGGCTGTAACTGAGACTGTTTGTGAAATGAAAACTGGTCGCTGATGTTCTCTCTTAACCAGCAATAAAGATAATAGCAGAGAGGTTGCATAGGCAGGAAACAGTAGTATGAGAAAATAGGTAGAGTTACCTTATAAAGAGTAACTTTTGGAAACAGTCTGAAAATTAAAATTGTGGAGACCATATGGAGATCATTTTAAGATGTTACATTGGAGAAACAGATGCAAACTGCTCAGTTTAGAAGTAAGATTTCAACAAGTCCAGATAAAAACCAACATGGCTAAACAACAGTGAAAGAATGGTACTAGAAGACTTTATTCAAATGGATAGATTAATAGAATGTCTTTCCCAAGTGGAATTAGTAACTATAATAGCTATGTTGTCACAGATTTTTGTAATGAAAGATGATACATCAAAAAGCCTTGGAGCTTTCTGTGTAAGCAAACAGGCATGTGATAAGGAAGCCCTGATGTGAATTCTCTAGGATATCCAAACACAAGTGATTCCTTACCAAGAACTTTTGGAAATGAAACAGTAAAATGGAAATTTCATGGAGGAAATAATCAGCTGAAAAATGAAAAATAAATTCAGAGTTCCAGAGACTGCTGTGTGACAGATTTAATAATTTGCCTAAAATGAATGGTAACTAATGAAGTGACAGTGTGCTGATATGAAGAACTGGAGAAGACTTTTACAATGCTGATTGCCTGAGGAACAAACATGGCAGGTGAAACTCATTGTGGTTATCTACAAAGTGAGTACTTGCACACAAGTACAGAACTCATAACTTGATCAGAAGGTAGAACTGACTCACCACTCAATAAAAATATTTCATGATTATAGTAGCTACTTTTGAGGAAACATTGATAAAATGACAGTTGAAGAAACAATTGAAAAATGATTGGAATAAATTAAGAAACAGGAAAACTTTGATACACCAAGTTCATAGGAGGCCAATAAGGTTGCATTCATTGCTTCTTCATGTCTAGCATCAGGATAATGAGATTGCAGCTTAGCAGTGGAAACCAAGCTCATAGCCAGTTGTGAAATTTTGTCCTCCTTAACTGCTGGAGAGTTTAGCTGGGCATCGTGTTTACACTACTTGAAGTGAGCTAGATTTGTTTATGGTAATGGAAGTTAGTAAAGAAAGGACCTTCTCATCCCTGAAATTATGTGTCCTCTATATAGAATTGAAAAAAAACCCCTTAGCTTTGAAGCGTGTGACATGTTTTAAAGAAATTCTAGGTATGGGTATCTTTCCATGGAATATTTGTGTCTTTCAGCTGAATATTAAAATCTCTGAATTGTGGGAAAAGTTGTCTTGAACTTAGCAAAATTCTCCTTTAGATTCTTAGGAAAATGAGTCCTGTTTTATTCATAGCAATTAAATACATGAAGCTTATCTCTTAAGTCTTAAAAAGCAGGTGGCATAGGCATTATGCTAATCTATTACCTTAAAAGTAAATCACATTTGGATTGAATAATTTGTATTATGAACATTATTTTTTACATTAATAAGAAAAATAACAATCTCATGATGCCAGGTTGTGGGGTTTTGATTCCTTCCTTTTTCTGATTTATTAGGTAAGTTGTTTTGAATCATATAAATTTTCTTCATAATAGAAGGGAGACATAAGAGAACATCAAGCATGCCTTTGCAACCAGAACTTTCCTTAGAAAAGCTGTGAAACTCTGCTGTAATAACAGAATTAATATAGGAAAATGAAGAAGCGTACAGATAAAGATGTGCATAACAGTGCTTACTTGTTCTGTTATATTCTGGATAGATTTTACTGTAATCTTAAAAACAATAGTTATGTATTGTATCTAGCAGGCACAGAAATATATAATGGAGGCTTGTTTCATACACATGTATGAAACACATAATGGAAACTCATGGAACATATAATAAAATTTTTCAGGAAGTGCTACCATTTTTATCTTCCTGTGTTTGGTGGCTTCAGATTTTTATCCATTTAAGAGAAAAATGTATCATTTTAGATGACTAGTCGTAAATTGTGATGCTTTGTATTAGCAAGAAACTTCAAATTACAATTATATTTGTTAACCTAAATCTAGGCCTTTCCTACCATTAAGATAATGGTTGAAGTTGCCAATTGTAAATAGAGAAACTGGTATTTTGTTACTGAAATTTTTATACTTTTTCCCTAAGTGGAAAAGTAAGCTAAAACAACTTTTTGAGAACTTTAGCTACATTAAAAATACATCATTTTTTTTTCAGAGGTAACTGATACATGTTGCCCTCATAATTACAGTACAGTAATTCCGGTTTAAATGTTAAGCAACTTCAGAAGTGAGTTGCATGATAGTTCAAATTTTTGTTTTGAGGGTATCCCCTTATTTTTTTCATACCTGCATTCCCTTTTTGTCATACTTATTTCTCTTGCCTTCTCTCACATGTTTTTTCATAAGTTTTCTTATCATTAGTCAAAATAGGACTGTTACAAGACTTTTGTAGATCCGAGTGTCACATGCATTTTTTTTCTTCTGTTTATAGAAGAGGGGGAGAGAAAAAAGGAGTGTGAAGATAAAGAAGGAGAAGAGGCCCACAAAGAGGAAGAGAAACAAATAGAGAAAAGTATGTAATACTTTAAAACCATTATGTTTCACTGGGTTATATGTGTTAGAAGTACAGAATCATTAGGTTTGGAAGGGACCTTTGATGATTATCTAGTCCAATGCCCCTGTTAAAAACCAGGTCAACTATAAAGCAGTTTGCCCAGAACCATATCCTGACAGGTGAAGAGTACACAAATTTCCAGAGTTCTGATCCGAGTGTTTCACCACCCTCACAGTAAAAAAGTCTTTCAATATTTGAGTGGAAATTGCTGTATTTCAGTTTACATCCATTTCTCTTGTCCTGTCACTGCTACGCACTAAGAGTCTTGTTCTTTGTTCATTCACGACCTCTCAAGTAATTCACAAACATGATAAAATCTAATGGCCTTTTCCAGTTGAACAATTCCAGCTCTTGATGAATGCTCCTATCTCTAAAACATCTTGGTGACTCTACACTGCACTCTCTCCAGTATGCTTACTTTTTTTTTTTGTATTTAGAAGCGTGGAACTGGACAAAAGACTCAAGGTTCATGCTCACATTCCCTGGTTAGAGGGGAATAAGTACCTCTCTCAAGCTGCTGTCAGTACTCATTCTCAGGCAACCAAGAATGTTTTTGGCCTTCTTTGCCAACAGGGCACATTGCTGGCCCAGGTTCAACTTGATGTATGTGGAGACCATCAGGGCCTTTTCTGAAAAGGTGTTTTCCAGCCAGTGAATTCCCAGCCTGTACTAACACATGATTTTATTGCTACCCAAGTGTAGCACTTGGGCATTTCCTTTTCTTAAACTTCATGAGGTTCTTGTTTGCTCATTTCTCCAATTTGTCAGTCTGACTCTGAATGGCAGCGTAACTGCTGTACACATTAGGAGCGTATAAATCACACCTTCCAGTTTTGTATCACTTGCAAGGTGCTGCAGATATCCTCTTACCCCATTATCTAGGTAGTGAATGAAGATGGTAATGTTGCTACCAGTAGCATCTGCTGGTGTGCATTACTGAACTCCAGCTGGACTATGTGCCAATAATCATGGTTCCTGGAGCTCAACAGTTGAGCCAGTCTAGTTATCTAGGCCATACATCAAGAATTTGAGGATGGTTTGGGTGTCAGAAGAATTATTAAAGATGCTCTCTTCTCATCCACCTAACTAGTGGTCTCACTGTAGAAGGCTGATGATGAATGATTTCCCCTTGATAAAGCCATTCTATTCCCCACCACCACCTTCTTAATAGGCTTAGAAATGATTCTGTCTAGACTTACTTGCTCCATCATGTTCCCAGAGACTGAGGTAAGGCTGACAGTCCTGTAGTTCCCTGGGTCCTTGTTATATAACCTGAAGATTATTTAAAAGCGGATGTCCCTTCTGTCCTCAAGAGCCTTCTGGACACAGTGCCAGGAGCTGGAGGAGTGAATGAGGTCTCTTTGGTTCTTTTGTGCTTCATCATTGTGATGAAAATTACTTTTATAATCTAGTTCCGTTTTGAGCCTCTTCTTTTTTTAGATTTTTACTTTCATTCTTAACCAAGAAGTGAAAAAAGAGTTTGGTTTTTCAGTCAGATGTTGGAGGTACAAGTTAAAACTTCATGGCAGGTAAATACAGTTAATTGCTGGTACAGTTAAATGAGATACAGTTTTACTTGCTGGAATTCTGAAAAGAGGATTCCTTTTTCAGAAGAAGGTTTTATTTTGCTTCTCAGAAGCCATGTTTCACTACAGGATGGCGCTGATAGGAGCAGGAAGAACTGGTGCAAGGTTCTGGAGAGGGGAATGGTGGTACTGGAACCATTTTTCATTTGGGGCAGCGATTGGGTGAATCACAAAGCAGAGCATCACTGACAGGGCAGTAGTGTACAGATACCGTAAGGGCTGGGTTTGTACTTTAATGTAATCAAGAATATTTTTCTAAAGGCATTCCTACTGGTTTAGAATGAAAAAGCTTATTCTGAGAACAACTTAATAGTAATCATGGTATTCTGAAGATACCTGTTTTTTCAGGAGTTCCTCACGAGCGGGTGTATCTAATTGTTCCAGGTGAAGCATCAAAGAGAAAGCGTTCCAAATCTGAGGACATGGACAGTGTTCATTCTAAACATCGTCGGTACATGGGAGAAGATTATGAAGCAGAACTCCAAGTACAAATTACAACCAGAAAGGATGTTGACCTAAAATTACAAAAGGTAGAATAGAGGTGCAGAGCAAAGAACATATACTCGCACCCCCCTGTCACTGGTATTTCATCTTTGAATTAGCAGTCCTTCCGGATACACTCTGTGTCCCCAAACACTTTCTCTTTTTTGTGGTTGAACACTGGATGTAATTCAAGTAACAGAGGTGCTTAATTCATATAAAGTTCTACACAGCCCTCCTTTTAAGAAGAGACCAAATACCATTTCAAAACTACTCTGCCGGAGTTGTGTTTGAAATGTATAATACTTAAAGTCTCATGTGACTCTAGACTGAAAATGTTAATAAAGGGTGTATTTCACCATGAAGAAGTTTATATGTGATGCACTTTATTGTGTGCCTAGCTTTTGAAAAAAAGGCTGTCTCCAGACAAGAGTGTAATCAACCTGGCATTTTGCAGATTTTTGCAGAGCTGTTAATAGCCTGATTGCACCATTGCTGTATAAGGAACGTATGCTTTTGAAGAAAAGAAAATTGTGCTGTTCTTCTATTAGTCTGTTAGCTAGCATGTGTTATAACTTCATTAATTTAGGATGGCAAAAACTGAACCACATTAGTTGCTTATTTATTTTTATTTCCTAAGAAAACTTTTTACACTGCAGTATATACAGAAGGGAGAAAAACATTATAGCATGATTTTTATCAGAAACTTTATGAAAACCAATCTTTTCTTCTTCCATTTTTTAGCTTCTGTGGGAAAGGCAACACTGCCTTTTTGCTAGGGGAAAATGCATCTCAGAAAAAGGGTTTTGTTCAATATCTTAAGTTTCTGTTCTTTGCATGCCAATGTCCCTCTCAAAAATAGAAAAGTGAGAACAATTAATTTGTGTAAGCACCGCACTTTAAAAAAACCTTCTGTTCTTAAGGTTCTTTTTATATATACTAAGATTTATACCTTTATCATACTGCAAAGAAATTAATTTTTTGTATAAATGGCAAACCATTTGTATTTTCCAAAATGATGTAAAAACTTAGCTGTGCAACTACATGCTTATTGTTGACTGTAGATTTATTTGATTGACAGGGCACAAGAGTTGTCATTGTTCTGTTTAGAGCAGGTATTTGTTAGGAGTTGGAAATATTTTTATAGATAGTCCCCCAAATTTTGGGATTGCATTGATTTTTTTATATATATATATATATAACAATTTTGCAGATTATCCAGAGACTGTTAGAAGAAAAACTTACCGCTTTCCAGTGTGCGGTATTTGACAAGACTCTGGCAGACTTGAAAACCCGAATGGAGAAAGTAGAGTGCAACAAGAGGCATAAAACTGTGCTTACTGAAATGCAGGTGAGTGAGTGTGTTCAGCTCCATACCAGGGTCAAATGCAAAAATCATTTTCTCACTGTTTAGTAGTAAGGTTCCTACAATTGCCAGCAAGGAAACCATTTTGACTCTGCAAGGGAAGGAGGTGGTGGAGGGAGCAGCAAATGCTGATGTTCCTTTTGAGTTGTAGAACTTTCTTCCTACTCAGAAGGAAGGAAGCAACCAATTAATCATACAGAAACCGCAAAGTGGATCTTCCATCTGGCAAACTGATTCATTAGGTGTTCATTCTTCTGTTCCATGTAGACATTTTTCAAAAAAACGACAAGTATGAAAATACCTGAGGTCTTTATGAAGCTGGAAATTTGCTTAAAAATGGGAACATGCAGAGAGGAGAGGACAGTAGCACTAGACTTTGAACATTCTACATAACATGTTATTTTCCCAGAGTGTAAATAGTTGATGTTCTATCAAAGAAGCAGATAGCTAGTGTTGAATGCTGTACGCTTTCCTGCATTATTTGTAGAAAATATGTGCATAGTGGTGACATGAAGGACAACACAAAATGCAAAAAATTTTGAGCTGACAAGACAAGTAAAAGCTTATCTTATTCCAAAAATAAGGCTATTTTACTTTTTTTCATTAAAAGAAATATGGAGTTTGCCAGATCAGTTCCCACTAAAAACTCTTGCCTCTTGCTGTCACAGACATTGTATGTTGACTTATTAAGTGCTTTCTAATATGCTTTCAATATAGTTGTTTACCAGTACCTTTAGCCATGAGCTAGAGTGTCAAATTAATAACATCATATAAGGCTTTCATTTATGTAGTTTTGTGTGAACATGCAAGATGGATTCAGTTTGTGCAGTTGTGAATAGGAAGGAAAATAATTAAACTTATCTTTTAGATACCTTGATTGTGATGCATACGTTTGCCTTTCTGCCATAATATAGTTGAAAATAACATGGTTGTACTGTATTTCGAGGAAGAATAATTTTCCTGATATGAAAATAGCCTTTGACTTGATGTCTTAGTTATATATCTTTTAGTTTGTAAAATTTCTTTGGTGGTTCTTGGGGATTTATGGTTTTGCTTGTTTTCATCTTCTTCCTGTTTAGGCTAAAATTGCAAGATTGACAAAGAGGGTTGGAGCAGCCAAGGAGGACTTGAAGAAGAGACATGAAGTAAGAACTAGATTCGTTGGGGTCTGGGATTTTTTTCTGAGTTAGCCTAAACCTTGTGTTGGAAAATAAAGAAAATTTATGTGCAGAAAGATATGACTTGTTCATTTAATTATCTTGACAAAGCAGGTTTGTCTGGTTTGTTTAAAGAAGTCTTAACATCTGTTATGTAATTCTGATTTGTACAGAAGCTTCTTTAGCCATTTTTAGTGTGAAAACAACTTAAACTGTATGTAACTGAATCTAATTTATTTCAGTATGAAGAGTACAGGGTAAATAAAAAGTGCATCCCACTGCCTTGATTCTGAGGGGTGAGAGGGGGAAGAGGAAAGAGGGGATATTAGGAGGGGGAGGCAGTAGGACCAAGGAGATTTTGGGTAGTTTTAAAATATGTCAAATTCTCCCGCAGTGTTGACTTCAGAAAATGAATCTGTCACACAACAGTGAATGGATATGAAATTTAATGAAAGCATGAGTTTGCAAGCTAACTTAGAGTTTTTTGTTATGGCCTCTCTCTCTCTCTCTCTCATTCTGTGTAGAATGTGGCAAATACACCTGTATCTCCAGGGAAAGCAGCACCTGACACAGCAAATGTAAACAATGCCACTTATCGGTAAGCAAAGCACATCACTGAGACCGTGTTAAATTTTACAACAGGACACTTCAGATAATCTCTGTATTTCCTTTTTTTAAAGTGTTCTTTTCTTTCCTTCATTGCTCTTCACTTGTAAAATTTGATTTGCTTTTACAGAAGTCATAATTAACAGAATTGAACCCATTTGTGGTTAAATTAGATGTTATTTAGCATCAGGTTCAGTGTTTAAAAAATCATATGTAATAGTGGAAGTTTAATTTGAAGAATAGGAAAATTCTCATAGTGCAAGACAAGCTTGGTGCAAAGACTTGAAAATTTATAAATAATTCTGTACTTCTTTTTATTAGGGAAATATCCAAAGTTAATTTGCCTGAGAAGTAAAAAATGGATATAGAAAAGAAAAGCTCAAAGAAAAGAACAGCTGTAAAATTAGGGATTTTTTCACCATTGTACTGTTCATAAATACACCTTATGTGGCTTATTGAGAGAAATGTCAACTCAAACTTCGTTCCTTAGAAATGCTGGCACAGTGAGGCAAATGCTGGAGTCAAAGAGGAATGTAGGAGAGAGCACACCAGCAGCTTTTCAAGCCCCTGTGAATCCAGGTAAGAAACTCCCTATGGACCATAAACACATTTCTTAAAACTTTTATTGCTTTCTATTAAAGAAGTAACTAATTCAACGGAGGAAAACTGATTTTACTCCTTTCTTTCTGACATAAAAAATCATTATTTTAATTCTCCAGCACATTCCCAGTTTATATTTGTGTAGTGTGCTTACCAGATATGGGAAAAAATGTGTTGATTTGGCCACAAGTAGAACTTGTGGTAAATTATATGCTTCAGGAGACTGCATGCTGGGTATGGCAGCAAAACTGGCTGCCAAGAACTAAAACACATCTCAGGCCTCTTACTGTACTTGATCATAATAGGATGCTGATGATATCCTTTCCTCTACCTAATGACTATAGAAATTGAGTGGGAAACTAAACTGAAATTATAAACCCCATTTCTTAAAGGAGTCGTGTTGAAAAATGGAATTTCTAGATTAAAATTTTATAAGGAATATAGACTCAAACTCGCCATTAATTTGTTCATTATAGTCTCACTGTCTTGGTTGTAAAAATAGTTTGTTTAATATCGCATGCTGAATCTTTTCCACAGGATTATCTTAGAGTTTGCGTGTACTGGCTTTCAGTAGTGTATTTTGCTCCTGATCTTTAGAATTAATCCTAAAATTTTGTTGCATAAAAGTCAATATCTTCTCTGACACGTTAATACTTGGTTTTGGTAGAACTTTCAGGATACAAGGTCCTACCTATACAAGGCAAGTTAGTCATAACTGACATAGGTTTTGTTTTCTTGTGTTTTGTGAAGCACCAGTTGCTCTGCCATTTCTGTAATGGGTGTTTAAGGCTCTGTATTTTGTGTTTTCAACTGTTGAATCTTGGAGCTTTCTTCAAGCCTGTGTCATAATTCTTTATATATCTTTCTCTGACATTTCTTATAAACAGAAATGCGGTATTGACTGTATCTTTAACCAGGTCATTGAATATCAGAGTGTACAACAGAAAAATATTACCTATAGCCTTTATTGGCAAAATGAAGTAATTATACTCTACATTTTTCATAGAATCATAGAAATATTTGGGTTAGAAGGCACCTTTAAAGATCACCTAGTCCAACCATGGGCCAGGGCATCTTTCACAAGATTAAGTTGCTCAAAGCCCTTTCCAGCCTGACGTTGAACACTAAAAGTGATAGGGTGTTCACAGTCACTCTGGACAACCAGTTCCAGTGACTCGCTGCCCTGATAATGAATTGTTTCTATTTGTTGTGTTGCAGTGAAACTTCTGACTTGATTCAAGTGCTTAATTTTTTTATTTATTCATTTTGTGTGTAGTGCCTGCTTCCAGTCTTGCTGCTTCTCCAGCAGTTGTCAGTGGACATCCTAAGCTTCCGACTGCCGTGTCCTCCACCAGCTCTTTGACAACAGCAGTGCTTCCCACAGCTAACACGGCTACAGTTGTAGGCACTAATCAAGTGCCCACTGGCAGCACTCAGTCAGTGTCTGTCTCATTGCAGTCTTTGCCTGTAATCCTGCATGTACCTGTGGCAGTGTCATCTCAGACTCAGCTTCTGCAAGGCCACCCAGGGACTTTGGTCTCTAACCAGCAGTCAGGCAATGTTGAATTTATATCTGTACAAAACTCGTCTACAGTTGGTAGCCTTACCAAAACTACAGTGTCTTTGGCATCAACTAACACAACTAAACCCAGTAACATCCCACATGTACCCAGTCCTGGTATTCAGAGGAACTCTACAGCCAGTGCTGGGTCAATAGGCACAACGTTGGCAGTACAAGCTGTTCCTACTACACATCCTGTTCCCCAGACCACAAGGACTTCTTTGCCCACAGTGGGTACTCCAGGACTTTATAATGCAACCACCAGTCGAGCACCTCTACAGATGAAGATGCCTCTCTCTGCATTTAGTAATACAGCTCCTACTGAGCCACTCACCATTGCAGCACCCAAGATCGGTAAGTTATGCTTGCATGTTGACACTGGCAGAGGAAGATAGTGGTCAGAGGGAAACATAAAACTGCACTCTGTGGAAAATTATTTTTTAATGTGTCTTACAGAGATGGTTCCTCTAGGTTGCATTTCCATTGAAATTTTAAAGATCAAAATAATCTCTCTGACAGATCTGTTTCAGACATTGTTGAAAATAACCTCCCCTTACAGAGAGTCAGCAGTGTGGCTTTGTAAGCTTTGTTTTATTTGGAATTTGATTTATGTAATTCCTAGCATGAAGTCACAAACTCCTGTCATTAAGAACTTGGTATTTATTTTTAATACAGCCTCTCAGAATAATATGAACTACGTTTCTAAGCAAAGGCATACTGTGAAAGTAAAGTATAATTGTAACTTAATTTTCACAGCACTTAAAAGTAAACCAAGTAGGAGAATAAACCAACTGAATACAAACTTAGTTCCAAAGGAGTACACTTACAGTATTTAAATAAAGTCTCTAAACAAAATAAATGTTCAAATAACAGTAATTAGATTAATTCTTTTAAAATATTTTTTCTCAGTCTTTGGTCCTGCCGTGATGGTTGTCTGCACTTCTGATTTTACATACTTTATATTTTTTTTATAAGAGGCCTTCAAGATTTGTAAGTGAATTGAAGTTATAGCAAGTGCCTCATTGACACCGTATAATGTTAAAAGGAACTCAAGCAGAACTTGACATCAGAACATCAGAACAGTTTCATTTCGTTTTCCTGTATCTAAGTTACCTATGCTAAAATATGTGGTCTGTAGAGTTAGACATTTATGTTTTATATTGACTCTTAGCTCTAAAGCGAATAGAAGTGATTTAAGACAACAGAAAAAGGGTTGTGACTGATAAGATAACAGTGACAAAGGGAGGACCTATGTGTTGAACGAATGTCTTATTTTTATGCAATTTCCATAGACTTACTTTATACCCTAGTAGTTTTCTCACCAGAATTGAAACACTGGTTTGGGCCGGCAGTGGTGCTGATAAGCTCTTATTAAAATGAAAAGGAATGAGAACAGCATTTGAATGTATATATTTACATCAAATATTAAAGCAACTTCTTAAATTGCTAGTTTAATGTTTGGCTGAGCTACTAAAGGTACTCAGTCTCCCTGTCTCAGTTATTTTGCAGTCTGTTTAACCATCTGTTTTCAGTCAGGTCTTTTTTTGTACAGAAACATTTAATAATTTTATTAATTTTCAGTTGAATAGCTCATCAGTATGCATACAGAGGGAGGAGAGCTTGGAGTTATAATTTGTGCTCAGAAAGGAAATTGCTCATAAAATGCTTTTAATATACTGTCAAACTTACAAGGAAAGGGACACGTTAATCAAACATGAATACTTAAAATTGAAAACTGGGGCTAAATGTACAATATGTCACATACTGAATGTTTAATGTCAAACAATTTTGAATATTGCCTTCAAATATGGCTAATGGGTAGCAATAATTAGTACTGATTAGATACTGCAAATGACCAATTTCTTGACCCCTCAGACAACCAGGCAAGCAGGCCACCAACAGATACTTCGGCAAACAAGCGACCTGCTGAGGGAACAACACAGGTAGGCTGTTGATTGTTTCTATAAAAATCTCTATAAAGTTACAATCCACAGGAGATTTTCTTTACCTTTATTGATTATAATGAAACAATTTTAGTTTCTTTTGTCCCATCCTTTCTAGTTTCTCTCAGTTTATATTTTCCTTCTTCTGATTTCACTGTTGCTTGCAGCACAAGCTTCTGATAATTTTTTCAGAAGTTTTCTGATGGGATTTTTGTAGGTAGACAAGTTGGTAAATCAGGAGCAGACTAAAAATTGTCTGCTAATACAGAGCTGGCATACAAAGAAAAGACTGCCCAATCTTTGTTTGAATGACTTGAACTTATAGCTATAAATATTTTACAAACTATTGCAGTGCTCTCATTCCCACACTAATTCAGAAGTTAAAATTGGAATTCTAATGTGTGATTGTCATATATCATGGGAGGGAAAAAAAAAAAGGAAATGAAACCTTCTTCAGGAATAGCTACTTCATGATGAAGGATAACTTGGAATACTTCTGGATTCCTTGTTTAAAATTTGTTGAATTTGCTTTAAAATTTAAAGTTTGAAGTTAAGCTATTTAAAATTGTTCGTAAATAATTTTTCATCTGTCTATAGATGTTTCACAAATCACCTCATGCTTAACTATTGCTGTTAACTAGAAGTTATTTTATTAAGGGGAATAAAATTACTTCTAGACTACATTTCCAAATTCATTGGTGTCTTAAGATACAGTTAATCTAAATTGTATTTCAAAGCAAGAAGAAAATATACTGGACAATATTCTGGTTTTCACCTGCTGAAAGTAGTCTGGCAAAGGTAGCCAGTATTTTAGAGTATAAACTATGCCCCACTCTCTCTTTCTATTAAGGCATTTCATAAAGAAAGGTTGTTTGGAACTTCATTTTCAAAAGATACCTGTGGATTATAGCTATTAAAAATGCTTGTCAGTACTTGATATGTAGGAAATCCAGTATCATAATGGATGACAGTAGTATAGTTTTAAGGTTTCATTTTCAGAATAAGACACATATTTTGGAATTTTTCTTCAGTTAGAGCCTGAAACTGGAAAAAAGTTAGGAAAAACAGATTGTGTATAATGTGTTTAGCAGCAGAAGGTGAGCTAGGAGGAGGGAAATAAAAGACATAGGATGTTTTCTGGTTTTCAGTCTTCCCTTGTGTAGTGTATGTTCTAGATTTGGTTTCCATGAAATCAGTCAAAGCATGTGTAATGCCATGGTTAAAAGGAAGGACCTGATGCATTTTAGTTAGCTAGTGAGGTATGGAATTGACATGCCATGCATTTGAAAAATCCAGTTAATGCCACCTGCTTTTTGTTACGTAAAATCCAAAATATTATGTATTACTCCACACTTCGCAGCTCTCAGATCAAAAAGTAGTTCGCTGTGTGCCGTATACCTGTGGCATATTTGATGGTACAACTTTGATCAATTGTTTCGAAAAGCAGTTGAAACAGGAAGAGACTTCATCAGAAAATAAAGAAGCAATAGAAGGAGCACAGACGAATTTTAACTTCCCTGAGGATGTCCTCTTTGGCTTGGAGGAAGACGAAGAGGATGCTAAGAGCATAAAAAACACCCACAAGCAGACTGGCTGGGCAGCTAACCTATTAAAACAGTGGCTGGCCAAAAATGGCAAGGATCCTAGCTTTGAATTGGTCCCAGTAAGTGAACTCAATGATATCTTAAGAGAGTTTTATTACACAATAAGAAATCATGATGGAAATACATACAGTGTGGCAAGCTACAAGTCAATGCGTGCTGGCTTAAACCGGCATCTCAAAATGCCACCTTATAATCGTCAGATTTGCTTAATGAAGGACAAAGAGTTTGCCAGTGCAAACATGGTGTTTGTGAGTGTGCTGAAGATGCTGCGCATGCAGGGAAAGGATGAGACTCACCACCATCCTCCCATAGCTGCTGAGGACTTGCGTAAGATTAAGCAATCTGGTGTGCTTGGTTTGCACAGTCCCCTGGCACTCGTCAACAAGGTGTGGTTTGATTTGCAGTTGCATTTTGCCAAGCGAGGGAGGGAAATTCTAAGAGATCTGGCTCCAGATGCGTTTGTTGTTGAGAAGGACAAGAACGGGCGTCGATATGCTATGTTTAGATATCCTGGCAAAGGCAAAAATGGAGAAGAGCCTCATAAAATGGGTAAAATGTATGATATGCCTGGGGATCCAAACTGTCCTGTTTTTTCCTTGGAACTTTATTTGTCCAAGTTGCCTCCAGAGCCCCCTGCCTTTTACCTGCACCCTCTAAAGCTAACGTCAGAGCAAATGCAAGAACAGTCTGTCTGGTACAAAAGAGAACCAATGGGTGTGAACTACCTGGGTACCATGATGCCCAGGATAAGTGTGGCAGCCAAGCTCTCTCAGCGGTACACCAATCATTCTCTCCGAACTACCACCATCCAGCTACTCTGTGAAGCAGGACTGGGGCCTAGGGAAATAATGGCAGTGACAGGTCATCGCTCTGAGTCTGCTATTAGACACTACTGGGGATCTGCAGAGGTTTGCTACAGGGCTTGGTCTGATATAATGGAAAATAATGCCCCCAGTTATCGATATAGCAAGATCCCAAATGAAGTGATAAAAGAATCAGTACCTGGTGCATCCACCTCTTCTGTAAAATGTGTTGTTCTAGAACAAAACAAAATTTTATTCCCAACAAAATCTGTGGTGCCACCTGGCACTAACTCTGTGGCTTTAGTCCCTGAGGGACACCCAGCTCTGAATTGCAAAAGCCCGGTCCTGTTGAATCGCAGCTCCTCCAAGGTGTTTCTCCCCAAGGGCGTGACCAGTGGGAACATAACTGCCAGTCCTCTTCAAGGCTGTTGTAGCAAACCTGTCTTTATAAAGCATGTGATAAAACAAGAACCAATGACTTGATGCTTCTGTAATAGAACTGATTTCAGATGAATTACTAGAATGGAAAAATTATGAGATTTGGTTTTTTTACTTGATCTACTAAGGAAGCTTCTTACGGTCTAGTTCAGCGAGAAGTATCCTGTTCGCACTCAAGATGTGAGCTATGGAGCAGAAATTTAAATAGAGCAGGGCTTGAAGTTTGTATGACTTTTTGTGGCAGCTGGGACTCTTCCAAGTGGCTGAGCAGAGCTATTTAAAAAACATTAAAAGGAGATAATGATTTCCACTTAGCTGAAAATATGCTTTCTTCACTAAGAGTGTGGCTTTTATATTTTGTGAAGAGTGCTATTTATCATACCATTTTGTGCCTGCTGGCACTAATGTAGCATCTTACAAATCAAATACTTGATTATTGAAGAGCACCAACAAGGTAGAAGCTGAATGAAATAGATACAGATGGACTACAAATACATACATATGCATGAAAACACCTGGAATTGCTTAACCACTGTCACCCTCTGTTCAAATTGTTATCAGACCTGCCAGAGGATTGTGCCTTTATTTTCTTATTTTTTAAGCCTTCTTCTAAATTGATTTTCTCTGTGAGCTGCAGATTTGCATTGCAGGTCTTTCCTTTTCTTATTTAATATTTCTGGTTTAAGATTCCAGTCATTCTGTTCTCCCAGGGCACTATTGATACATGTGGTATTAAAATTGGGATCTCTTCGGTTGTGCATGAAATGGGGAAAAAATTCTCAAAAGAGCTGAAAACCATTTCTTGCTTAAGTGCCAGGTAATTACTGTTTGTGTTGTCTCTGTGCCTAACTTGTAAGAGGGGTTTTTTTTTTGTATTTACTCTCACCAACCCCCTTCACAACATCTTTGCACTCTAGTCTTTGTCAGTATATATAATTCACAAGAAGTACATCTTGTTCTTCCCCGCTGAACCCTGTCCAAATATTATTTTTGGTTTTAATTTCTTAAGGTTAGTAAACTGGTCCTGTCATTACCTTTCCCATATATTTTTACAGGTTAGAAGTTGTCAGCATAGTGGATGTGAATAATTTTCATCATAGATTCCAATAAGAGTCTTCCTGTAAATAAAAGTAGAAAACTGGTTATAGAATCACAGATTATGGTTGGTGCACTTTGGAAGAAAAAACAGTGTAGCATTTAAAACTGTGTTCCATTATATTGACAATGAAATGGACCTTGCTTTGACCTTTTCAAATGTGTGTACACACATGCACTTCACACTCACAGTTTATCACACTAAGGACTTCACTTGAAGTATGTTGCTCAACAATGGACAGAACAGAAAAATCCCAGCTGAAATGACAAACTGACCGTGATAAACTCCAAATTCTGTAGAGAACTTCCTTGCTGGGATAGGCTTTCAAATTTTGAATGAGATTTATCACTCTCTTATAGTGTATAGTCGATATAGACATTGCTATAGTCTCTACAGAGGACTTGATCCCTGAGTTTTGGAGTTTTTATCTCTGCTGATAATATTTACCTTTGGGGCCTTGTATAGATTATTCATACTTACTGCATCAATTTTTCCAAAGTGTAAGACCACCAGAGTGCTCCATTTTCTAAGGGATCATGATAAAGGTTAAAAGATTTTAAAGTTCTTTTGTAATCTTAAACTCATCTGTGATTGAGATAGTTGCTCAGATGTAATTGTTAATATAGAAATTACTTCTGCACAGTCCTACATCCTTAGTAGGAGCGTTAATTCATGACATCAATGACTAGAGGAAAGAAAGCATGTATCATTTTGTCAAGCCTAAAGTAAATAAATTAGAGATGGTAGAGAAAGTGATCCTTTCTAATGGCAAGAAGAAAAAGTGAAAAAACAAAGGGCAAACAGTTCTCAAAATATAGAACTGTGCAGTAATTTATTCTACAATGTTTTAGGGTAACATACATTTCCAAATTTTAGGGATTTATAAAACTAATAACTCACCGAAACTGGCAAAATTAATTTCTAAATTTAATCTAAACTTTCACCAGGATGGGTACGTATTACTGTGTGTTCCCCCCGCCCCCCCCCCCCAAAAAAAATCCCATCTTTGTCTCAGGTAGTTGCTTCTTCCGGCATATTGGCATTGAACATTTATCCTCCAGAAACAAGAAAAGTATGTTGCCAGAAGATGATTCTGTGTTTCCTCTTGCTGCATACTGTGGTCATACTGACCACACACCCTACGCTGGTTCTACCTGCGTCTTGGGTGACTCAGTGCAACAGCAAATTGCTGATGGCTTCATTCTTCAACACAAATCTAGTTGGTGAGAAAATGGCCGATCTTGGCATGTCTCATTCTTTTGATTAACATTTGGCTTCTAACTTGACTTCCGTTCTGTTGGTTTATAATTGGGTATTTTTCAATTCGCATTTGTTAACTTCTAATTTTGTTGGCACCAACTATATAGTGTCCTCTTACTACCTTCAGTTTGAACCTGATACTTCAAAGCTACTGACTGCAGTATTACTACCTTCAGGGTTTTTGTATGGGAGAAGGTTTTTTTTTAATGAGAAAGTATTCCTCGTTTGGGCTGGAAGTATTATTGCTTCAGAAGACCTGGGATTATTATTTACTAAGCTTTCTGGTAAACTTTGAATTACTTCTAATTAGTAGAACATCTTTCTAACCTTCCAGAACTGAAAAAAAATCTTTCTTCTGTTTCCCCTCCCACCTAAAGTGTTGAATGAATCTTTCCTACATGTATTTAGAAAAACTGAAGTAAACCAAATGCATATTTTGCAGCTTTTGTAAAGTCAATTTTGGCTGTGAGTACAGTGATATGGGGAGCAGGGAGTCAGATTTCAAGTCAGTGCTGTTCATTGCAGCACAGGTTATGCTGTGTGAACATAATGAATTCCATCGAAAGGGACATGAATTGTACTTGGTTGCAGTATCAGCAGAGAACCTCAAACAGCAGGATAACAGTGTTTTTGGGGTTGTTTTCCCATTATTTTTCCAATATAAGTGAACCTATTTGGTGAACTAACAGTTTAAGTATAGTTTGTTTGTCTAAACTTAGATTTATTCCTCGGCTGCAAATTCAATGCAAAATCGCCAGTCATCATTTAAAATTCACTTTAAAAATCTGAATATAACAAATATTCTATGATTCTTGAATTTTCTAATTAGATCTTCTCCTAAAATAAAATAAGACTTTTTCATTTCAGTTGCAAAAAAAAATCCCTGAAAAGCAAAACCAACCAAACAAAACCCTCCACCAAAAACCACCAAAACAAAACAAAAACCAAAAAAACCAAAACAGCAACACCAAAAGCCCCACAAAAACAAATACGCCTCACCCCCCCAGCACTTAGTCTAAATCAACTAAATTAATACTGACTGTTATGCTATTGATTAAATTCCATTTTCTTTTATGGAGATGACCCTGAAAACAGTGGAGAATGACTGGTTCCTTATATAATGCTTCCATAAATTTAGTTTTGCATCTCATTTTCATAATTCAGCTTTGGTACTAGTGTTGTGAATATAGAACTTGTTTTCCTTATGTTTTCCTGTTACGTTTGGAAATCTCAGCTGTTACTTTAAGGGGTACTCTTAATTACGTTTTGTTTTTATGAAGCTGGCATGGTATCTTAAAGCATGTTAAATTTTCTTTGCTTATATGCATCTTCTCTGTACCATGTGAAGTGCTCTGCTGTGCACAGTGTCAAATACCTGAAGGCATTGGAAGGATGCTTTGAAATTGAATTTGTTCTTGGGTTTGTTGTGGTTTTAGTCTAGTACCTCCAGTTATCCTGAACTGAACAGCTTTTCAGTAATTGCTGTTTAGGTCAGTATAGTAGTCAAAGTTTTCAGTATGCAGCTTGGGCGTACGATTTTGCTGTATTACTGTTTCTTCTTTTCAGCCTTTCTGCTTCTTGCTCCAGAAGGAGCAGCTGCAGGGATGTGGAAGGGGACATGTTACTACTTGTGTTAGTCTTTCATCTTCACCTTTTTTCTGTGTACACAGAAATTTAAGGGCTCTTATTGGGTCCCAGTCATTTTACCAATGGCCATTCCAGTGCCTCGGGTTCTTGAGTTGCATTTCTGAAGACGTGACAAGCACTTTTACTGTATTGGGGCAAATGTTATTGTTACAGAGGCAAAGGCATTTTTAATTACATAGCAAATTTTTAGAATGGTTTTGAAGTATTTTTAGGACAAATCCCAGTTATAGATACAGGATTTATATATATTATATATAATATATAAATATAGCTATGGTATATTGAGAAAATCTATTAAAGCAGTTTTATTACACTGTAACATAAAGTAACAGTGAACAAATTTCAACAGGGTTTGATGTGTTGAAAATATCTGGCATAAGTCAATCTTCAAGAATGTTTGCATTGTATTTATTAAAACACCAGGTCAGGTGAATGGTCATTTTTTTCATGTTCCCTATTTATGTGCACCTTGTCCTCTTAAGGAGTAAATCTGTTTTTAGTCTAAATTTCATCTGTGCGTTTCACTTTGCAGCTACTATTAGTTTATTAAATAAAAGTCCACCACTGTCCTATTCATTTCCTATTGTTTCTGACATACTTTGATTTCTTTGGTTGAACTACAGTTTAATTTAAGCTGTTCTTCTGACTGTTGGAAATTAATCTGGTAAAACATTAATAAAGAATATTTATAACTCCTATCTCTTTACTCTGCAATGTGTGACAAACTTTGAGTGTCTCTTGGGAAATAATGTGAGCAAAGTGGATATATCAGCTTACAGTTTATAAGCAGTTCTCAATTCTGTGTTGTTGAAGCATTACTGATGAATATGTTTCCTTGCATTTCATGGTTTTGTCACTCAAAATAAACATATATAGTTATATATGTAAAGTGGGCTGCCTGACTTTTGTCTCTGACCCTGGGGTTGTTCGGCTGTGTCTAGCTAGAGCTAGAGTCACTAGCTCTCATCTGTGAGGTGGAACCTTTGTCTGAAACTAATTAGAAAACTAAATTATAAAGTTGTTAGCAGGACATTATGTAGCTGAATTTGATGGCTGTTTAAAGGAACACAGTTAAAGTGAATCCATTCTCATGTGACTTTTAAAGTGATTCTTTCCCTGCGACTGTATCTGTGTTACTTAAACTACCCCCAACTACTGAGAACAGCTTTTAATGATAAATATATATTATATGTATATTGTAGGCTCAAATTTGTCATTTGAGGCCAAAAAATTTGGACATATATTAGAACAGTCTCACTGATGATGCCATTACTCCAGGCATGGATAATAGCTTTTAAAAGCTGCGATAAACTAATCTGAAAAATATTATAAATATATTTACTGTTCAATAAGATGGCCCTCCCACATGATACTGTTGGGAGTCAGTGAGTCTTGGGGAAATAAGGTAGATGTTTCACCTTCAAAGAGTAAGAACCAGTAAAGGGATGTGTGTGTGCATGCATGTATGTTTGTGTTTATGTACCCTTTTAACTCTGGTAAAGAGAATCATAGCTATAGAAAATCACTTCCAGCATTGTGTCAAGTGTTTGTTTCTTTGTAACTTCTAATCAAGACAGGGATTAGTAGCATCTAAAACCAGCTATTCTGGCAACCAATCTCTTATTTGTGTTCTTGTTAATAAGGGTAGCCAAGCCAACATCTGCTCTTTGCACCAAAGAAATGAGAGGGTATATAATGCTTAGGGGTTACTATAACTAGTTATTGATTTTTTCCATGCTTGCATTGTTCTTGTTCTGTAGGAAGTGTTGCACAGTACCAGTTAAGGGTAAGGGGAATGGAGAGATCATGTGAATGCAACACATAAAGTGTCTGATAAAAGTGGTTTTGAGTATTACACAAATGTGCAACCACACACTTATGAAAATGTGTATTGCAGCACTGTGAAATTTTGTGTAAATTTTCATCTTGGTAAACTGCTTCCTCTATTACATTATCATTTTCCATTTTAGCTTGGTAAGAAATGACAAATATATTTGGTACCTGGTTGAGTAGATTTTTGTGACATCTTTGCAAGGCTGGAGTAATTACTTCCATTTTGTGGGAGCTACTGTATTGGAAAAAATAAAGGTTGAGGAGTAATAAATCTGACACTGCAACAGTCTGTGACTGAAATACGCTCAAAAATGTATAAAAAAAGTAGTTTTCACAACTGCTTAAAATCTGTAATTTTGTATACAGGTGACTCGAAATATTGACCTTATCATTGTGCATACAAACACAGTATTGCCACCCTCTCCACATGGATCCCATTCCCAAGACATATTTTTAACATCACTCCCCATAATTTAAGATTGATTTGGCTATTATATAACGCCTTGGTGCGTCATTGTTATTGTGGTGGTGTAATGCTTCATGAATTGCCTGGTTTACAACATCCAGATTTTTTTCTAGTTTCTTATAGTAGAAACTATTAATAACATTGTCTGCACTGTGTCAGCGTGCCACACATAAGCTTCAGAATTTTGATCTTTACTACCCTGAAATTATTTATTTTTCAATGTATTTTCTTCACAATGCATTTGTCCCCTTAATTTTTCACTTTTACATTCTGAAATGTTCCTTTATGAAAAGCAGGTGGCATTACAATCAATAACCTTCTTACCTCTTAGTGATGAACTGAACTGTGGCGTTATATAATACCAAAATATTTTAAGTCATGTATATCATATGTGAATAGGGAAGTGCATATTTAGAACTTTCTCCAAAATACCAATTTATAGCTTTTGGTTTTTCATTTGGTACAATACATGTGCATGTTGTTCAGCTGTTCCATTTGAGCTTTAGAGGTTTCTTTCCCAGTTTTGTACAGTAGTTTGCCATTGGTGTATATGTGCTGGGGTGTTTTAACTTTCTCTGTGTTAAATTTCACAATCGCAGTTATGGTGGGAGATAACTTCTTTTTTCCATGTCATGTCTACCAATATGTTCTTTGGTCCTTAAATTGTCTCTTTCCTTACCTTTGTTTTCCTTTTGGTATTGGAGTATAAAAAAATTGGAGGGGTGGGTGTCTATAAAAAACCCTTTATCTTTCTTTTCAAAATTGCCAATTATGTATCAACCTAATCTGCAGTAGTAATGATCTGAAAAAGATGCTGGATAGCAAAGTTAAGGTAATACTCTTCCACTCCAGTGTGTTTTACAGCACCGTAAAATGGTCTCAGATAATGGTACTAGCCTGTCTCAATGTCCCTACTTTTCTAGAGGAAGATGAGGAAACTGCTTCAGAATCACTGGAACACTAGAGACAGCCCTTCATTTTATTGCAAGGCTGATGACCTTCTGATTCTTCTTTATTAATATACTATTTCCTAGTGTGTAGATTATTATTTGAGATTGCAGTCAGTGACATATTATGACAGTCTTCCAATAGAAGGAAAAAAGTTCCTAATTATAAAATATTTGCATTGGTTTTATCGCAAATCTTAATTGTAGCATCAAGTTCAGGTGACCCTTTATTTATCCATTTTTGACAAGTTCCATGATTTTTATTACCTTTATGAACCTCTTTTCTATTACACTTACTGTTTAAATTTCTTTAATATCCATGTGACACTGGTTTTAGAAAGTCAATGTCTTAATTATTTTCTTCTTAAGGAAAACTGTATTATTAATGCTTTTTCCTAGCAATTATCCCTGTAAATATATCTTGTCAGCCCATCTATTTCTCAGTACTTTCTTCCATTCTTAAAAATACTTTAGTGGCTGGGATTGGAAGAAAGTAGATACTATGTTGTCTATGCATTTGCAGTAGAAAATACATGAAATTGTTAGCATAGGTAATTTTTACTGATTCTCTGTAGAAAACCCTGAATTGAAATGTAATTACGAAAATATGAACAGAGATTTTGCATAGTTAATTAAAAATAAGTCTTGTTTCTAGTAGTTTCCATGGTCAAGAAAATCTGAAAATGTTAGTTTTAATCAAAAGTTTTGCAGTTAGTAAGTAGAACACTTAGAAATACCAATTTCTAATATAAAGTAGGAAAAACATGCACAAATTTGCATAGTTGCATTCATTTTATGCATACTTTTCATTGTTTTAACTTTCATCTTCACTATAAAGCAGTTTGCATGTAACTGATAAAGAGGAATTTAGAAAGGGTTGTGATGTCTATTTCAGGACTTGACAGGTTTCTTGTTTCAAGTTCTCAGATACTTGAAAGGGATGAGTTTACATTTTCAGTTTTGCCTTTTCTTCTAAGGTCTTTCAGTGGCTGCTTTCTCAAGTTCTGTGCTTGTTGTTAAAATACTTTGTCTTCACACTTGCCAAGTTAGATGGTTGCCTGGGGCATCTGACGCACAAACAGATCATTTCATATTGGTAATTGCAGTAGATGTGGACATGACTTTACAGACTAAAGGAGCTGGGGCAGAGGGGCTGCAATTCGGCAAGGTTTTCTTTAAAGAACACACTTTTCAAAACAGATTGTAAATTTAAAGGGCTTTCTCCTCAGTGGGCCGTTTCAGGAAAAATGTACAACACTAGGAATAGTAAAGTAACTTTGCAGTACTCTTACCCTATCCTTCCATATTTATGGTAGTGCAGGTTCAGTCACTGTATGGCGTCTTATTTTCTTTTCCCCTGCTACCTTTCTTCTTCCTTCTGCTTCCTTTTTTCACCCTTGTTTCTGGTCTTAGTCGTACCTTGCAGTCCTTTCCCTCCACTTCACCTTGTGTTTTGCCTTTCAACTCCAAGTTACATGTGTAGTCTTGGGCTGAATCTACACTAGATTTCAGTATGAAATATTCCATTACAGGACACATTGCTTTTATGCAAAATATTTTAATTGCAATTTGACGTGCACCTACCAGCTGAAGACTACACGTGGACATATTAAAACTGGGAAGTCAGGAAAAGATGAAGTCTTGTATTTTTCTTACTTTCTTCCTAAAATTTTTTTACATATGTATTTAAAAGTCTGGCATTTCAGAGTGGGATTTGCTAGGTTGAATTTGTAAATCAATTTTTAATTCACTTTTCTTATTCCACTGTTTTCTGTTAAGATTATTGCACTGCTGACTGCCTTATGAAAGGAGAGATATTTAAACTGAGGCAGCTCAGATACAGTTGTGATTAACTGGATGGTTCAGTTCATGATGTTGCTACTTCAAGACTATACAAGCTTTGCTCATCTGCTGTGATAGCACAGGTCCAAAGTGGCAATGTAAATGACAGTAGGAGGATTTCTACTTACTTGGAATTTAAAGGCACATACATTAAGATGCATGAGCTGTAAAAGGATGGAAAAGGGGGTTTGGTAGTTTACATTTCTTTTAAATCTCAATGTAAACTTTTTTTGCTAGCCGACTAGAAATTGCCCAGTTGCTGTTTTAAAAAATCAGTTTTAAGTACAGCTTCTGTTTGCTATGGAGATGGTTCTGACAAATGATGACAGGTTGGCTTGTGGGATTGTGATTTTGTTTGCTTTGGTTGGGTTTGTTTGATTTAGTGTTTGTTATTTATAAGTGGGACATTTTAAATATATACCGATCACTTTATATTGCCATGGTTGTTTTGTTTCTGTTTCAGCTTATTTTTATTCTAAGGTGTGTGAATTCTTTGTTACTTAGACTTGCTAGTCAGTATGTGAACTAAACCATCAGGCATATGTTTGAGGTTCTTGTTAATGGCTTTAATTATTTCACTAATGTGGCTGCACTGATAGAAGGGTGTTAAGATGGCATCATCTGTTCTTCTGCAGAGATCAGCTGAAGCACTTTCATGTTGTTGGCTTCCTGTTTTTGGAGATAGCTAAAGAGTGATAGCAGATCAGAATGCTTTGACTACACTTACCTGCTTTACCAGTTTCTACCCAAATGCTTGCTAAAATCTAGTATGAGGAGCTGAAAGACTTGTTTTCTTGTTTCAGTTTTTGACACAAACTCAAGTGTTGTTCGTATGTGACTGAAAGTCCAATGCCAGGTTCCCTCTTGACTTCATCAGGGCTGCAAGCATTCTGAAGCTGGGTTTTAATTTTGCTCAGAGCAGCACGTCTGAATCTCCATTTCTAATGTGTAACACGGCAGTCTTCTCCAAAGAATCCCATTCCCTACTTTTTAAGGAAGAAAAGAGCAGTTGTTTCTCTCTAGTCTTTCCTCAAACGTAGTTCTGTTGTAAACTGGAGTTGTCACAAGTCCTTGTACTACAAAAATTTCCCTGAGAATTTCTGGGTAAAACAGTCATGATACTAAAAAAGGGTTTGTTTTATTTTCTTGTTTGGTTGGACATAGGCTTTTCTGAAAACTCTTTATTACTTGTATTTCACAGAGATCATGCCCTGTGGTTAAATTTGTAGGCCTTAACCATTTTGGTGGTGTCAGTACTCCAGAAACATCTGGGATAAGGTGATAAAATTGCTTTCTCAGATCATGGAGATGCTTAATTTTACCATGGGAAAGTAGTGTGGACCAGTCCTCTAACACCTGATTGCCAGTTCTTCCTAAATTTCCTTTTCATTCTCAAATTTGAGGTATCTACAAGTATCTGAAAACTGTGTGTGCCAACACTATAGGATACAGAAATAGATAACCCCCTCCTGCTTATGAGTGTAGGTGGATGCTGCAAATAGCCAAAATCCCGACCTTTATGACATAATGAGCAGTCTGTTTTGTGTGGGGATATCCTGCCTACACAATGGTCCTCTAGGTAGGAAACACAGTGTTCAGCCTATTTGGTTTTTCCAGTTTCCTTAAGATTTTCCTGTACCCCTAAATTTCATTTGAGGGAAATGCAAGGTTGGTGAAGTAGGGGAATCTAACTGGGGAGGCTGGGAATGCAGGACTTCATGGTGTGCTGTGTATTGAATACAGCATCTGCTGGGAGTAGCTGGAATGTGTGTCTTGGAACCAGGACTGGGGATGTACTCAGAGCTCCACTCAAAGGCTTCCCTACAGATCTGCAGCGTCTAGGGTGGGCTGAAGAAAAAGCCTAACCACTTCTGGATGACACCTATTGAGGAGATTGCTGTCCAGGGTCATTTAATAAACAACCTTGAATACTGTGGCTGGCCAAGAGGTCTTTCTTCCTCAGAATTGCATGTGTGAGACCTTGTTGGCTGAGTTGATTTAATACTTGCATGATTAACTAACTCAAGATTTTGGCCTTCCAGACACATCAAAATAAAGAAATGCATGCTGTGACACTTGCTGACTTGGAAATTCAAACTTTCTCAATTGGCACGGTCAAGTAGGGCTTCAAAACAACTGTTATACAGAGTACTTTTCTAAGGATTTTGATTTCTTTGCAGAGGAAGAATTGAAAGGAAATTACTTCAGACTAATGTATTTTTTAGTGGGGAGAAAATAATAGCTTGATATTAGGTTTTTTTTTTCTTTCTATAGTTCTTTTTAAATCTCCCTCTCCATTTTTCAACCTGCTTTCTCCTGGCAGAGACAGCCATGGTTCAAAATACACATTGTTGGCTGGGAAGATCATCCGGTTGGAATGAAATTCCTCTTGACTTTATGTGAATCAGATTATCAATGATTATTTTAATGTGCCTTTTTCTTAAGCTTCAAGTGGTTAAATCAACTCATCATACTAAGAAACCTGAAGCTAGAAAGTATTTTAAATAGCAACCACTCAAACAAAGAATTCCATGGTCAGTAACTCTGAAATACATTTCTCTATGTATAGGAAAGATGAGTGCCTATAGAGATCTCTTCTATCACCTGTGAACATAAGTAGTTAGATATTTCTTACTTAAATTAGCAGAATTTCATCAGTGGCAGCATCAGAACTTACAGGCAAAAAGAAACCAGGTTTTATTAATGGATAATAAAGAGAACTGTCATGTCAGGCACCCCAAATTCAGTGACTGATAATTCAGGCAGCTTCTGCTTGCATTTAGTAATCATACAATACCTCTTTTTGCCTCTCCTTGGAACCTTGCCTGTGTGAGAATTGCCTTTCAGACTTTCTTTAAGGCTTAGTTTTACCCAAATGAAAGGTCATAAAGCAGATAATCTTAATGCTAAGGCTTTGTGCATCTAACTGCAGAGGCTCTAAAATTCCTCAGGTGTATCATGTCAGCATTTGTGCAGACCATGTGGGTCTGACATCTTATGATTTTTTCCATGTTAATTGCTCAAAATTTGTGATAATTATGGTGCTTTTGTAACTTCTTGTCTGTCCTAAGGAAACTTGATGAATCTGATCCATAGATCTGTAGCAGTTCAGTCCATCAATAAGTGATAATCTCTTCCACAAAACAACAACAGCAAAAAAGAAACCTCAACTAATTTTTGTAGCAAGTTTAAGGAAGTAGAAACTCATAATCATGATTTTTTTTCTAGAAAGTACCTTTAAAACCACAGAAGTATATAAGACCTCCACCATATTTTTCTCATCACCTAAAGGAAAATGTCAGTGCTCTCCACAGTCTGACCAACCAGCCAAGGAACAGCAGCTGATCTAGAAGATAAATCTTGCTTGGTGGTCTTCTAAGTTTTTTCGTTAAAACATTTAACCTGGTCAATAGCTTAGTAGATCCCTTTAAGCTCTCTAAAGGGAAGGTTAAAAATAGGTTTGTGTGTAGAATATAAATGCTAAGATTTGTCATAATGGGTGAGAATACAGTAGTGAAATTACTGAATACAGTTGGAGTTTTCTGATGGCTTTTTGGTGTGTTTTGTAAGCATACAAGTTCCAGTGTAGCTTTCCTTTTTTTAAATGTGAAGTCAATGTCTTCATAAGTACACAGGCAAAGCTGTCTCAAGATAAGTAATATATTGTCCTGATGACTGCTCTGTCAGAAAGTTATGCCACTACAGAGGAAAGGACGGATTACAGCCAGATTAAAATGTTAGGAGTCATAGTTGAAATATACTTTATAACAGCAAATTGTTATCCATTCACCTGTAAAACAGCAATATGCTATTATTCATCAGGGGTTCTTACTTCTTACAAAGCTGAAAAAACTTCAATGGTTGTTACTGCAATACAGTCATTTGGTTATCTCCCTGAGATATTCATCTGAAATTACCTTGTCTTGCTCTTTCTAATAAGTATCAATTCTGAGACTTCTCCTTCTGAATATTCAATGTGTCCCTTTTCCACCTGTGTTCCCTGGATTTGCTTTTGCAAAACGAAGGAGTTTTGTCTTTCAGAGCGGGAAATTCACAGGAAGTGAATCAGGAGGTGTCATTGATCTTACACTGGATGAAGAGGATGACAGTTGTTCCCAAGGTGGGTGAAAAATACTTTCCTAGCTGCAGGGATAATTGAGCTACAAGTGTTTATTTCATCCTGTGAATGGCAGAAAGGAATGAACTTCTGTTTCTGCTTAGTGTATTTTTTTCCTTGGTGTTTCAGTTAGATAGGACTCTTGTTAAAAAAAATTCTGTTAGGTGTTAAAAGGAATTTTGCTTACAGTCCTAAAGAGTCTTACTATTCCTTTACTTTAAGCATTACTGCTATCTGTTCTTAACTACCTCAGGCTTGGGGAGTAATTTGAGATACTTGAGTTCTTGATGATCTTTCCAAAAGTTCTTCTAGATGTATTTATTTGTTCTGTTTACTGATCATAATTCAAGGCCTTTTAATTCTACAGTTGATATTTAGGCATTAGAGTATTACAGCGTCTAATCTTTTGTTTAACTAACACTTTGTTTGCAAGAGTTTAAAGACCAAATGCAAGCTGTTGTTTGCTTTAGGACTGTATGCTAAGAGCAGAGTAAATATAGTTGTGCTCTTATGTACTTTGGTAGTTTGGATGCACTTCATCATTTAAAAGAACACATTTCTTTTTATTTAAATCTTGTGTAAATGTAGGCCAGTCTAATTATAGTTAGAATTGGATTAGTGAAGAATGATAGTACTTCACAGAAGTAGAGTCTCTACTTAAGACCATGTATTGTGCTGTCATTTTCATTGGAAAAAAATCATATTTCTACCGTTGGAGGTAAAAATTTCATTCTGTCTGGTCTCTAAATGCATGTCGTTGTGCTACATTCTCAAATCTGGCCACCAAGAAGTTTGATTCCTCTGGACAGCCTTGATAGTTATTTTTCTAGCTTGTGCATTCAAGTTCTACACAAACATTCTTAATATGTTAACTTGTTTTGCATTTGTATTATACAAATGCAGAAAAACATTTTGGCATGTGGTAGCATTTCTTCCACTGAGAAAGAAATCATGGAGTTATAGAATGGTTTGGGTTGGAAAGGATCTTTAAGATGATCTCATTCCAACCCCCCTTGCCAAGGGCAGGGACTCCTCCCACTAGACCATGTTGCTCAAAGCCCCATCCAGCCTGGCCTTGAACAGTTCCATGTGATGTTATCACCAAAAAGGGAGTGCGTGAGGTACACAAGTATTAGGGAAGCATGATGCAATTCAGATAGCTGACTGTCTGGTTCTCTTACCAGTAGAGGACATGTGGTGCACATTGAATTGAGTATGAGCCAACAGTGTGTTCTCATTTCAATTTAAGTGTTTCCCCAAACTGACACTAGTGGAACCACAGCTGAAATAGGATGTTCAGTTTTGGCTCCCTCTTCTTCAAGCTCAGAAGAGTTGTGGTAGTGCTGGAGAGGCTCCACTGATGGTGTCAGGATGGTGAGGGCCTGGAGTGCATGACCTGTGAGAAAAAACCAACATACCAGGGTATGTTTGGCGAAGAGCTAAGCAAGAGACAATCTAAGAGCAGCCTACAGCTACTTGGAGGATAGTTACAAAAATGATGGAGCACAACTGTCTTCTGTAGTGCCAGATGATACATTAAGGAGCAATGGCCATGAAGTACAAGCTCAGGAAGTTCAAGTTCAGCTTGAGAAGGAAAGAAGTCACCATTAGTGCTGCACAGAGGGATGGTAGAAGCTGTCCTGTTGACTGTTTTTGAGATTCAGCAGGGCAAAACCACAGATGATTTGAATAAGTTGTTATTGACAGTCCAGCTTCAACAAGAAATTGGACTGCACAGCCACCAGAGGTCCTTTTCTGCCAGGATTTGACTTGATGAGCTGAGTGGCAGAATAGCTGAGGCAATCAAGTTTTTATCACTGTCATCTCTTCTGAGGGTTAGTTCCCAAAAAGATAAAAAGGTGGTTGCCTTGGGACTGTGCAAGCCTGTCAGGTAAGGTTATCCTTCCCAGTCCTATGTAATATTCCATAAAAGACACCCAGCAGATAGATTAAAATGGGTTTGTGTTCTATTTTAAAGTAGCATGTCACAATATTGTAATACATTTCAGCTAATATTTTTCTATCTAAAAGTTTCTGAAAATAACATTTTCTAGAAGGCTTTTTTCTTCCTAATTGCATTAAGTAGATGTTCATCTCACAATTGCCCTAAAAGTTCAGTACCACAGTTGCACGTACAACTGTAAGACTGCTTCTATTGCTAGAAGTGCTAGGGAGTCATAGTTCCATTGCAGCTTAATTCTTCCTCAGTTACTTTGTTGGTGCTTGAGCCGGTATCTTAAAAATTTATGCAGTGGGATATTATGAGATTTTTTTCCCCTTAGTTGTAAGGTCTTAGAATATTGTCCTTCCATTAGGAGGAAGGTTAGTGGATTGCTTTCGTGCTGGGTTAACTTCTGTGTGTCTCTTCACTGCAAAGCAGAAGCTGATAGTGTGAAGCCAATGCAGATTAGTTCAAGTTTAGAATTTGCATGAGAAGTCAGTGGGTTTTTATGTAAGCTGTAGAAACATAGGAGCACCTAATAAAAGCTTGAGTTTCACCATGCAGTGAGAACACAGCGGTAGGATTTTTGAGCAAGTTTCTTAGGAATGTATTCTGATAATAACTTCAAGGTTAAACAGAGGAAGAGTACACTTGTAACAGCTTTTGCATTATCATAAGCATCTATATACCTTTGGCCAAACATTTTTTCCGCTGCACTTTGTTTACAACAAATGTGGAACAGGTATTTTCTCCTGGATTTACGCAACCTCAGGATAGAAAATTCTTTCAGCCTTATGGTGTTCCCTGCAGGAATATTAGCTCAATACTAATTCAAATTGAAGAGCAACACTTACATAGTGTTGTTGGGAACACTCAGTTCCTGATTATTTTCTTTACAGCATTGTCACCCACATAAGAAGTAAATCTAATTCTGTTACTTGTAAAAGGTATTTAAATAGATCTTAATATCTACTAATATCTAATAGCACCTTCTGATTTATGCAAAAATTATTAATGAAAAGGGTGTGTAATTTTTGAGAAACCATGATAAGAGTAATCTAGATGCTTTTCTGTCTGCAAGTATCTTGCAATACTTGCGTTTTGGACCTTGCTGGCCTTTTTATAAAAGGATCATAAAATTATTTTGTATGAGTATTGAAACAATAGATTTAGTCTAAAGTGGGTCTGTAGTCTGAGAAAGATATGTAAGTGTACTCTTAAATGAAAACAGCTATGTTCTGCTTTTTTATTATTTTGTAAGAAAAATTATAAAATACATAATTTATTTTACAAGGTGTTTTTCCTGGTTAACAAGTCTGCAGTTCTCTGAATAATTTTTTTCTTATTCTTCAACATGCCTGTGGCATGCTTGCTGTTCTGTAATCCATCTATACCAGTTATGAACTAGAACACTGTTCAAAATTCCTTTGTGCTATAACTGCAGTGTTGTAGACTGTTCCTGGCATGGAAATTAGTCCCTCTCTCTGTTTTGTGTATTAGATTAGTAGTTTTGCTTACACCTGCAGTAGTAACAATTTCCATTTTATGCTCATTTCCATTCCTCTAGGTCCACGTGTGTTGTGAATATGATGTTGTCTTCATTTAATATTGGAAACTGTTCCATAATGACTTTTAACCTTAGTCCTGTGCTTACTATGTACTCAGTCTTCCTTGCTGTTTTTTTTTACTTAAATAGCTTTGCCATTTATTTCCATTTATTTAACGAAATTAGTTAGTTATCTGTCATCATTTCCTGTGGGTGGTGCAATGCTGACCTAGTTTCCAGTCACTGGCATGTTAGCAGAGCTCTTCTTGATTTGCCAAGGGTAAATGAACTTGCTCTGTGTGAAATTAAAAACAAAAGCAAAACTCGAAAAACCCCTCACATTTGTCCAGACTGTTACCTGTCCTTGAACCACATTTGCAGCAGTAGGGTGTAAAGATTTTTGCTTGTTGGATTGTAAGTGCATCTTCTAAGTCATGACTAAGCATGCACTCACATCACTGAAATTATTCAATGGTAGTTGAGATGTGCATCAGTTTGTAAATATTTGAAGAATACAGATGTACACATCTCTGTAGGAATCTCTTTGGAGTCAAGTAGTTTATTGAACACTGGGAAATCTCTCATGATCGTGGACAATAAAAGAAGCTTGAACCAATCACAAAGCCTGTTAGTTGATCAAAGAGCAGGAAGGATCTCACATTTTGTTTTCAAAATGAGTATCCCTTCACTGCTCCTTTTATAAACTTTGAAAAAAAAACCCCAGTATATTTTCATCCAGTGGCTTCAGTGAAGTATAGTTGGCTGTTGAGTCTACAGGAAGACAATATGGGCTGCAGTTCATACTGTGTTTTATTTTTGAGGTCTTGAATTTGGAGATATGGTCTGAGGGTGATTATGCTGGGGCTGGGTTGATGATTGGACTAGATGATCTTGAAGGTCTCTTCCAACCTTGATGATTCTGTAATTCTGTAATTGTGTTTCATAGAGTCATACAGCAGTTTGTGAAGGGCACTGCTACTTCAAGCTGTTAACAGCTAGTGTTAAACACAGCTCAGTGAGACCGTCAAAATAGTGTCAAACTGCTAAAAACCCCAACATTTTGAGCTATGCTGGCATTAATCCTGTTCTTAATGCTTTGAAATCTAGTTGGTATATTTAGTTGAACATTTTAAATGTGGTCCTCACTTGATTGTTATATTTTCTCAAGAGTAAAATGAGTATTTACATATTTTCATCGTTATAGTCTATGCACCTTTACTAAATTAGTGGCTGATGCATGTACGGTTTTATTAGGGAAGAATTCTTCTGCCCTTAAAATACTCTCTTTTATCTTGTGTTTTTTAGTTCTTCAGGCGTGCTTCCTCTGCCCATTACTGCTTTAATGTCCAGATGAAAGCTTCTCAATTATTTTTTTTCAACTTGTGCAAAGTCTTAATTAGATACAGACTCGCACTCTAATGAGTACCTTATGTAGTCACAAATAAAGTAAAGCAGTAAAAGGTATTGCTGCAGTAAACTACAGATACAAGCAATATTTGTCAGTATCACAAGTCAGCAAGTCACGTTGAGGAGGGTGTCACTGTGATAAAACAACTTTTCTTTTTAAAGTTTTCTATAAATAATAAAGCGATTTCCCCCTTTTTAAGTAAATATAATGAAAATTCAAAATTGCAGCAAGAGGACTGACTAGTAGATTGAACAAAGGAAAGAGTCAGCAAATAAAAAGATGTAAACATCAAAGGTAGACAAGACTTAGGGAACTAAATTTGAGTACTGCAGTGGTACTTTAAAGGTTTTAGGAATTGTTTTTAATAGAAACTTTTAAAGACTTCAGCACAGTGTTCCATTGGATTCAAGTTTCCAAATTGCTCTGAAATATGCAGACTTCATGATAATAGAATAAAACATTGCAGAGTATGTCTGGGCAGGGGAGATTGTGGTGATGAAAGGAAGGAGAATTGAACGAGTTTTCTGCAGATTGTTTGCTTAAGCAAAAAAGGTCAGAGAAATGTCATGCTTGGAATATCCTCACCAGTCTGTAAATGGGAGAAGGAGGAAAGGATTGTAAAACTGTGATGCTTGAAGCTGTGATTCAGAAATGAAACTTTCTGTTTGCTATTGTCTATATCTTCTGTTTATTTTAAAGCAGATGGCAAGAAGCAGAAGCAAGCACCTGTGACAGGACTGAGCATACCCACCCAGCCCTTGACTCGACCCCTGCAGCCTTTGCCACCTTTGCAGCCAAGCCCTGTGCAGCAGCCAGGTGTGCCAACAAGTGGCTCTTCCCAGACCACCATCCATGTGTTACCCACAGGTAACTTCATTTGACATCAGTGTGTGAGTGCAGTGGCTGCTTTTTTTCCTTGAATTAGACCACTGTGTGTTCTACATTGTGCTAATCTTTTAAAGTGAATATTTAGAATGTTTGAGTCACTTTGTGATATTTCATTCTAATCAGTGTCCCGCATCATTTTTTCTTTTAAACTGATGAAGGGGAACGATAGTACTATTTATTTGGAAAGAATTGAGGATCAATTTAATTCCATGGAGAGGAAGAAATTCTGCTAAGGATGATCATGGAAATTATTAGGATGATCATGGAAATTATAAAATATACTATTGTTGGTAAAAGTAAAGGAGAAGAAACCTGTACCTTCTTTAAGTAATGGGGAAAAAAACATTATCAACTTCACTCTTACGTCTGTCCCTGTGAACTTGGCAGTTAATTCTTTTGGTAGAGGGAATGACTAGGCTGACATTGAAGTTCTAGCCCTAGTTAAATATTACTTTGTAGTGTGATTATGTTTTTCCCTATCTAAAGAAACATAGATCCATTTTTTTTTTTTTCATTCTTCTGTATACGACTGCTGAAGATTAGTTGGCATTGAAATTATCTTATGACTGCTGTGTTCTGCAGACTCTTTGGTGGATTTTATATTCTTCCACTGTCTTTACATGCAGGACCTTTGCAGGGAGTGGGGAAGATATTCTATTTATCCTTTCTGTTAGGAAGCTCTATTGACATGAATACTTCAGGTGAAAATACTGTTTAGGCTGTTTTCACTTTTCTTGCAGTACTCAAAGCAGACAAAGAGAGCTTTTATTTTACATGACTCAGATCAGTCCATTTTCCAAAGGAGATGTATACTCTGGAATAGGCATATGGCTTTGAGTCATGTGTCATGGGTTAACACAGTTTGACTTTTAGTTAAAGAGAAACATAGAATATTGTCCCGTTAGGACCTTAGAAAAAGACAGGGACCAATCAGAAGCTAATTTTAGATATTGAACATATGTTTTGACTACTGAGAATGCTGAATATGACTTTGGAGGAATACCCATATAAGTCTTAAGTGTGTTCAAACCAGCCCTCTTTTCCCTCGAACTTCCAGCAGGTAACATCACTCCAAGAGGGGCCAGCTAGGCCCCTGCTGCTCTCTCCCCAGGGGAGGGAGTTGGCTCAGGGCCCAGCTGTGCCTCTGGAGCCCTATCGGCTGCCAGCAGGGCAGGGGCAGTCTGCAGCTTAACATCAGCTAATTTTAAAGCCTGCCTCGACAGCTATCGTGCCCAGTTGGGCCAGGCCTGCCCCAGTTGCCACAGAGGGGTGGGCAGGCCCCCCCACCATTGAAGTTCAGGGCATCCCTTTGGTCGCCCTGGAAGGTCAAGTATCTCGGCAAAGATGCCTGGGACCAATGCAAGAAGGTTCGATACCTGTACAGGGGGGTCTGGGANACAAGAACCTAAGCAGGGCAAAAGAAAGAATGTACTAGATAAAAAAGAATAAACAACCTTGAAAACCAGAGCTGACGAATCTCGACGACTTCTTCGGTATCATGGGGCTTGGGAAAAGACTTTTTTCTAGTATCTCGGGGGTCATTGCAACCCAAAGGAAACCCGAGACCCTCCCCCTTTCCTCCAGTGACTTCCGAGCAGAGAGGAAGGGAGGGAGAGAAAGCCTGGCAGCGCTGCAATTCCCTCAGCTCTGAAAAGCTGCAGCCCAGCAGAGATAACATGACCACCGCAGGCCAGGGCCAGGGTGGGGAGAGAGAAGTTCCCCCCAGGGGACAGCTCCAAGCTGGGCTGGGCCCGCCCCGATGTCACTGAGCAGCTTGGGAAACTGCTCATGGGAACAGTTACAAACCAGGTTTCACCGGGCGGCTGTTTCTGTGACAGTTAAAACCCACAAGAGAACAGTTCTAGGTTGTCAGTGGGATCCATGACTCTAAGAGACACTCTCCTCCTAAAGAATTGATGACAGACTGTTTTCAAATGGTAAAACTGACTGAAAATCACAGGTTGTCTCTTTATGTTGCTGGTGAGAAAGCGAACAGTTTGTGGGGGGAAGGATAAGTGTTTTAAAGGTTTCATTTTTTTTCCTCCTCATTCTTTAGTGTGTGCGAATAAACTGTCTTTGTAACTTCTAAGTTAGGCCTGTTTTGCCTTTTCTCCTTAATCCTATTTCACAGCAGAAAACATTTGGACCATTACACTAAATGTAGCCAACAGAAACAGAACGTGAAACCACTACAGTCATGGAATTCAAGTTTAGGGTGTGCTCTGTCTTTTTTTCAGCTTCAACAACAGTGAATGTAACTCATCGGCCCATGGCTCCAGCTGTTCCCAAGCTTCCTATCCCAAGAAACCCTACTAACCATCAGGTGGTCTATACCACTATTCCTGCACCACCAGCTCAGAATCCTGGAAGAGGAGCTGTCATGACCAGCCCAGGCTTAAGGCCAGTCACCCCACAGACGGGAGGTAGGGGATGATCCCTTCCATGTGCTTCTTATGGTGACACTTCTTGGTATGTTCTACCTGATGGATGTGGCATTTAGGCTTTTGATTTGGGTTTGTTATTTGGTCTTTTTATAATACTGATCCTAGTTAAAGAGGATAGGATTTTTTTCCCCAGCTTACAGACTTGAGAAAATTCTTAGGCTACTAAGAAATTCCACTTGCAGCTATGTGAATGAGGAAAAATTGGATTTAAGTCATCCCAGGCTCTAGCTCTGCCAATTAAGCAGAGGTTGTGGTTGACATGCCCCATACTTTACAAGGCAGTGGAAAGTAATATGACAAGCACCACTGTTCTGAGAAAGATTGAGACCATTTTTTATTATGGCGTAAGTTTAAAACATACTTAGAAAATCATGTTTGATTTCCTGTCTAAAAGTTGCATTTCTATCAGACATCCTAATGTAATTCCTTAACAATTTGTGGTCAGCAAATTTCCTTCCTTTCTCAAGACCTGAAGAGATGAAATTTCTCAGGGGAGGTATCAGAAACTGATACATCTTGATACATGCTTGAGGTTCCTTGAGTAGAGGTGTTGGCAAGTTCCCCATCTTCAGATGACTATAATTTCCTGAGACAGAATTAAACCAGCATATTTTACCGGGTTCTCATAGAGGAGAATAGCCAGCTCAGGTGACTGTTTTATCCCACAGGAGTTCACACAGCTTCATCAGCTTCTTAGAGACACTCCAGTGAGAAAAAGATACAAAGCACCTACCCAGTATTTAGCACTTTATAATTAAAGCATTAAGATTCAGCACTCTGAGCTCCCTGCCTTGGGCTTGCAGACTACACAGACTTCTGACACTCATCCCCTATGGATTGTAGCTTGATGAGTGTTTATCAGGAGAAAAAATTGACATACAATGATGTGGTTTCCTGATAATGTGTTGTTCTGTGAACTTGTCTTCTGGACTATTAGAATGCTTCAGTCTCACACAAGTCTGGAACTAGGACATCATAGAGATTGCTCCAAGTCTTTTATTTCTAGACAGAAATGGAGGGACAACCTGGGCAATCTGTAACAATGAGCAAAAGCTTTGAGTTCACAGAACATACATGTTCCAACAGTGAATAGATAACGTGTTACTTAAGAGAATTAGATGTGGTATAAAATGAATGAAAACTTGGTAGCTTGCAAGAGTTTTGGATATTATTTACAAGGCTATAAAAACTGCCTAGTTTATTCCTATTCTAGTTTATTGCTGTGGGAATGACTGAAATGGTGATGCCTGTGAGTAGTGTCCATCATGGAGTCTGTTCTGTGAGGGAGGACAAGCTTCTTGGACACTGACTGAGCTTTTTTTGCTTTCAGTGCCATCCACAGCACAGCCTTCTGAGTGGATAACATTGTGCTGCTGTAGCATTTCTCTTTTCCTTTTTGAATCCCAAAATGATGTAATTGTTCTTTTCATACTTAAGCTTCCCGTATCTCCCACGCTTCTCCTCCTCACCCATTTCTTTCATGCTACAAAGTGTTAAAACAACATTTTGTCCCCTCTGCAAATACAAGCACTTGCTCTCTCACTTTTACAGCTTCAGGGGATGGGAGGTGATCTTGTTACGCAGTGCTTCATCAGTTTACTGGCAGCTGGAGGAGTCTCTCTGAAATTTGGCTTCATCCAGCTGAACCAAGGAGTTGGTCTTCCAATGTTCTGTTTAGCTGCCTGTAGGTATTGAATACTCACAGTGTTTGTTGTGCTCCTTGCAGGTGTGACCATGCGAATGCCTCAGACAACCTACGTGGTGAACAATGGGCTGGCTCTGGGCTCTGGAGCTCCTCAGCTCACAGTGCACCATCGACCGCCACAAGCGCACACTGTGAGTGGAGCTTTCCCGTCACCTGATGCAATGTACAGCCTTGTCTCTGCACTGGGACTCTCAGGCTGCTCTTAGTGTGGGCTGCAGAACAGTGAAATGCCGCCTTGACACTTCTCAGCCGGTTCTCATACATGGCACCACCCAGTCACCCACAGCAGCTTCTGCCCAGAATCAGAATGGTAAAAGCTGTGCAATCTGTTAGCTCACCCTGGCCTCCTAATTACTGGGAGAACATACTGAAAATTAGTGCATGAGGTGTCTGCAGGTGACTCAGGGAATCAAGGATACAGAAGAACTGCCAGCAGAATGTTTAGTCATGGTCTGGCTATGATTTGGGTGACCAGTTTTCAGTACAGCTGTTTGCAAAACTGAGGTAGGAGAACAAGGTACAGACCAAATCTCCAAGGTTGCCAACTCCCAAACTCCAGAGGTTTTTAGTCAATGTTGAGGGTGATTACTTCTGCACCACTTAAAACCTCTTTTTTCTCTGACTCATTTCATGTAATTTCAAATACATTGTTTGTACAGTAACTGCTGGGCAGTCACATTACTTACGGCGTCCTGAAATGGTAAATATATTGCCAAAAAGGTGGCTTGCCATCCTTTCAGTCTAGACACCATCAACTTAATGCACTCTCCAGTGATAAATAATGCGAATAAATGAAGCAAATATCACATAGAACACTCAAGGTGCCAAAAACTGCTCCAGATTCCAAACTGAAAGATCTCAGGCTCGAAGCACTGTAACCACATTCCTAAATTCATCTTAACTAATATAAATGAGAGACCTAAGACTATTTTTGCTGTATAAAAAAGAAATATCACTGGAAAGACATATCTGTGTCCTCATTTCAAAATTTTCTGGAAAGTGAGGCTGAGCTTTTGTGGTCAGTTTAAGGTGATAGAATCTATGTGGCACCATTATCCTTACTTCCTTTTGTGATTGAATACCTGTCTGTAGAAAAGATGATGAGCTGTCAGCTTAATGCCCTGCCTGGGGTGTTGGGTAACGTGGGAACAGCAGCTCAAACACAGATTGGCTCAAAGTCATGGTGAACCTGCTTGCTCAGTCCTGGTAAAGGGCACAGTGCGGAGTTCATCCCCTCCTGGCTGGGAAGCAAAGAAGATACAGGGGAAATTACTGTGGCAATGATCATTTGCATAACTAAGGATTTATATGAGAATAACTTAAGAATTTATGGCATCCTTGGTCCCACCCCTTCTTATCATTTGCTGCTGCTGCCTCGCCTCTGCACACAGGACTGAGAGTTGTGATGGCTGGGTGATCGCAGGCTCATCTGTTTCCAGTTACCTGGGGAGTGATGAATTAAAGCCTCCTTCCATTGCTGTAGATTCTGACCTTTCTCTTATTGCTCTTATGCTGCTTAGGAGCCACTGCGCCTGGTACATCCTGCCCCACTTCCAGAGGCACCACAGCCACCACGTCTGCCCCCTGAAGCTGCCAACACTTCTCCACCCCAAAAGCCACAGCTGAAGCTGGCCCGGGTACAGAGCCAGAATGGGATTGTGCTGTCATGGAGCGTGATGGAGGTGGACCGGAGCTGTGCCACTGTGGACAGTTACCACCTGTATGCTTACCACGAGGACCCCAGTGCCACCATGCCCTCGCAGTGGAAGAAGATCGGGGAGGTGAAGGCGCTGCCGCTGCCCATGGCATGCACTCTGACACAGTTCGTGTCTGGCAGCAAATACTACTTTGCAGTCCGGGCTAAGGATATCTATGGACGCTTTGGACCCTTCTGTGACCCCCAGTCCACAGATGTGATCTCTTCCCAGAGCAGTTAAACTAGAGATCTTCGGACCCTTTAAACCTGTCCTGCTATCAAGAATTACCCCAGTTTTGGGAGGAGTTGATCCCATGCATGTAATTCACCTTTAAATCCACTCTGCAGGATTATTTTAGACAGTTGTGTGATAGACTACATGCATTCAGAACCAAAAGAAAAATAAAGTCTGACCTGCAGCAAGAGAGCCTGTTTTTTCTAAATAGTTCATGTCACTGGCCATTCGAAAATTTTGTTTTTCCTTCCATGACAGGTGTTCTACCTATATACCTACTATCCTTTATGCAAGAGTATCCTGAATGCCTGGGATTCTGCTTCAGAGTGGAAACAAAATAGTAAACTGCAGTTTGTCTGAAGTAAAATGTACGCATCTATAATGTCTATTGAGACACCAACACGAGGGCAAGAACAATCTGCCTCTTCCCCCCAGCATTCTATAAGCAGGCTGTGACATGAAGGGTGACTTAAGGTCTCACTTTTTGTACTGGAGGCTTGAGTGGTCTGGTCTTACCTTACAAACTGTAATAAGCTCTCTGAGGAGAGGGAAGGGAACTTGAGTTTGGCCAGGAACCCATGTAACTTTAGAGGTGGTGGAAAAAAAATAATGAATTATCCCACAACCTCTTCTAAGGATGCTCTATTTTCACCATCCTCCCCTACTCACTCTGGGAGCATTCCCAGATCAGATCTTTACAATCAGATGGATTGTAAAGACTGCATTCACACCTCTCTAGTTCAGACTATTTCTCTGTCCCTCCCCTCAGGCATTCAGCCCTATTTTTTAGATTTATTTTATGCCTTAAAGAATAATTTCAGAAATAAAATGTAGCCAGAATACCTTGTGGTGTTCTTTCATTTTCTTGGAGTTATTTTTCCCTTTACTCTTCTAATCTTTTATCAGTGCTTCTCATTTTCCAGACCTGCATAAATCAGTATTTCTGTAAAGACAAGAATGTGTAACGTCTGCTGATGGTGAATTTTTTATCTGCAGTATCACTCAACCCCTTCCTTACTGTAATTCTTGAGTAGTTGTTTTTGTCCTGTCAAGAATATTGAGTATACAGACATTATTTTCCACCAGAGCCTTTCCAGGTTTTTTTGGGAAAGCTGTATGCTGCAATTCAGCCAAAGAAGAAACCCCTGTGGTGTGGTGCCATGAAAGCTTCTACCTCTTTGCACTCATTTGGGTGCTCAGTGAGTACAAAAGGAGGAGCTGGCTTCCTAGTGTGCTTCTCTCTCCCATCACCTGTCTGCCTCTGCAGAAAGTAAACACAGCCAAGGGGTTTAGAAACTATTTTAGACACTGGCCTAAACCGTATGAGCGACTGCAAATGTTAATAGATGCTTTCATGATGTTTCTGAGCTGAGAAAAGAAATTGGTGCATCTCCCCCACTGTCATTGACATGTTAAACCTGCTTTTTGCAGAACAAAATTGTAATGCACCTGGACAAGAAAGCAGATGCAAGGTTTTAATTTTGGCAATTTTCAGTTGCATTCCTGCCCAGTAGAACCAAACAGTGGGTTTAGAGGGGAAAGATTTTTTTTTTTTTTAATCCACTTCACCATATAGCAAAGCTGTAGAGTATGACATTTTTCATTTCAATGCTCTCTTTCTCAACATGAACACATTGAAGTGTGAAGCAAGATTGAAGAAGTGTCAGAGAAACTGCCCAAACAGGGCTGATGAAATATGCTATGAGATTATAGATTCTGTGTTGTTCCTTTTTTTAGAACCTTTACACTGAAAGAAATGACAGTGTAGACCTCTGTCTGGTTAACTGCCCTACTTCATATAGCTGGTAGTGTCACTTCTCTCAGGTGAGTAATGGATATTCTCTGTATGGAAACTTGCATTTAAAAGTAGAGCAGTTCTGTTGATATGGGCAAGCAAAAATTCTGGCTACATCCAAGTATCCTCAAAGAAGGTACACACCGTGTATGAACAATGTGTAGCCTTTCTTTTGAACTGCAGTTGTCCCTGTATCTCTGGTGCCAATTATCAAAAATGCCTTGAATTTTTCTGTGTTTAAGTAAATGTTTTGTTTGCTTATTTCAATGAATTACTTACTAATGCATTTAGTCTGTCTACACAAATACACCAAGTTTGGGTTCTTATAAAGAATTCTGTAATAGATATTAGAACAATTCTTTCCAGTTCATGGCTGTCAAGTCCTTTGGCAATTTTTAATGTGTCTTCGAGGTGGTATCAAAGAGCCATTGGCCGTATCAGTACTATGAAATTTTACAGTTTGAAAGTTAAAATAAACATGAGGATACAACCTAGAACTTACTTCATTTATTTAGTTGTGATTGTAGCCTATACATGAACTTTCTTATAGCTTGAGCTTCCATTTAGATATCCCTTGTTCTTAGTTTTGTCTCCTTTGGGATAGGCAGGGGGTGCAATTAGAGTATTTTCTTTCCTCCAGTGGAGGTATTTATAGTGGTGGTCGGTCACTCCATTTGGAGGTTGTGTGGGCTGCATCATTAGAGAAGGAAGACTCATTTTATGTACTAAAGATTTAGTTCTTCACTGAACTGACTGTAAAAACTGCCTTCTGTCTTAACAGATCCATTTCTGGTCTGTGTGGCAGCAGTTCTGGGTTTTTGGCAGGATTTTGTGAGACTCCCTTGTTGACCAAAGACATCACAGCTCTGGGGTGAAAGATTAACTTCCCTGTTGTTTCATCCCAGCAGGGCTGTTAAAGGTCTGATTTCAGTATCTTGAGCAAGTACTGCTGGAGAGGTATGTTATAAAGCACGGCTTGACTTTGAGATGCCTGGTTTGGTGTGGAGACCTCCAAGGGAGCTGGTCTCTAAATCACTGATGCCCCAACAGAGAACTGTGCCAGTTTTGTGCAGTCACTGTCACTGCTGAACAGATCACTGCAGTGAGTTTGCTAACAAACACAAGTAGTACTTAATTCCTTACCTCATGGCAGTTTTTCCCATGTACTTGAGCGGCTGATGGTTTTATTGTCCTTTACCTCCCAGAAAGATTAAAACTATTGAGAAACTTTCTGCTAGCAACAATCAAACAGAAACAATTTGTTTCATTTACAGACTTTATTTGAAAGTATTACTAAAATATTTGGCAACATTCAGTTACAAGTGTGTTAATACTGACTGTGCTTCTAGACTGGTCTCTTAGTTAATGAGTAGAGTCAATTGCCGACGCCTTCCAATAATCAACTTTTAAATACACTACAAATTTCTACGTGGCTTTTTAAATGAAGTGTTGGGTTTGGTTTCTTCTCTGCACTTAATGCAAGTTTTTCTATCTTCCAATAGCTTGGTTCCTGATTCTGTAATTCTGTGTTTTGCTGTTGCCTCTGGGTACATGACATTTCAGCAGTACCACCTTGGACTGAGTTGCCCGTGTTTTAGCAAACACAGTATTGACTACAACTGTGTTTTCCATGCTCATTTACTTTCTGCTGTGTTTTAGGTTTGAGGTGTTTTCTCTGTGTGATACAAGGGCATCTCTGGATGTCCGGGTTGAAAGTAATTTGAGTTAGTTCATCTACTTGGAGAGGAGCCCTGCTGTGGAGTGCTGATGGCAGAATGGTGTTCTGCATTTCTCCTAGTTACAGCTTCACTGGCCTCTTTTATATTGCAGTATGGCTAAAAAACTTCCTTGGATACAAAAACATAAATGCTAGGAGGGGGCAGACTGCAGGTATAGCATCTGTACTGTCTCCAGTGGCAGCTTCAGAAAACACAAGGATGCAGATCTCTCAGCCTGTAATTATTTCCATGCTCTGAGCAGCTTCCCTGCACTTTGGTCTGACGTTGCTCCTTGGAATTGTTTGTGCTGCCCTTGGCCATGTTACATCATTGAGCACAAGCAATGAGACACCCATTTCCCAAGGTTTTTAGCACAAGGCTGGAAACACCCATGGTGTTCTCCCTGTAAAATTAAGGGGTCTTACCCTGCTTCCTTCAAAAACAAAGGCAAAACCCCTCAGTCTTCACTGGGACAATGTGAAGCTCAGTAGTAGGATCTGAACATCATTTTGTACTGTAACATAAATAGCCACTTCAGCCCTTCCTTGATGCTGTTTGTCTTAAACGTACAGTAAATAAAAACTATATTATATGTAGAGACGGGGTACGTCTGTTCCTGAGGCAGCCATTCCCCAGGATGAGTATTGCATACACTGTACAAAGTCAAGCTGTGATTCTGCCGCCTTATACACCCTTTGAATAGTCTCCTTTTCTCAAAAATGTCTATGCAGATATTTTAAATAGAGGCTTGAGATATTAAATATATATTTTTTTAATTTGTTGATTTGGATAGGGGTGGGCATTGTATGAAAACACTGGAAGGAGAGGAGGTCAAATGACACTAAGCCAGCCCTGCCATGCAAATCTATTCCCTTCCAAACACCTTCTGAGAGGAGAAAAAAAAAAATTAAGGATAGCTAGGAGAAAGCAAATCAATGAATTTTCCTTTTCATCCCTTTTAAGTTAAAAAAGACATCTTTCTCATTGTCATTAGGCAGGCTGAGCATTCTTTTCTTCTCTTTTATATATATATATATAATACATATACGTATATATATATATATAGATGTGTGTGTATATACACACATATATATATACATACACACACATATATATATTTGTACTGCTGTCTTAAATTAATAGGGTGTAGCTGTAAATAAGGTAGCTGAGTAGTTGTTGAGGGATTCCTGTTCAGCTTTAGTAATTTATTGGCTATCAGAAGTCAAATGTGCAAAATCCTTTGTCGGAAAACTCCAAATCTCATTTCTTGTTTGGTTTGCAGCTGGACTTGTAAATACAAAAGAAAAAATGCAGGACTGATTTAATGTCCAACTTAAACTGGGCAGTTGCCAGCCTTCCCCATTTTTGTATGTACTGTAGATTAGTGTGTGTCTGTGTTAACTGTAGTGGGGTTTTGTCTGACAAGCCTGGAATTTATACTTTGAAATAAAACTACTGGGTTTTTAACATTTTGAGTCATCTGTGCTTAGTTCAAAAAAGAGCCCAGAGCCTACTCGTCTTCAGAGGTGTTGCCACCTTGCTCAAGTAAAACTGAGCAGCAAGAGTTTGGCTCTTGGTCATTGCCCAGAATTCAACTGCATGGTGCTGCCCTCACAGAAGCAAAAAAAGCAATGCTGTAACTTCTGGAAAAGTGCCTTCCATGCATTTCTGCAAAGAATGGACAGACAGAATCAAGTGACTTGCACCCCAAAGTTACCTCAGATGAATACAGGAATGGAAATCCAGTTGCTGGTGCTACTCTCCTTGCCTTCCAAGATGCCAGGTTTGACCTCTGTAGCAGTGGTCATTCTTTCAGCAAGAGGCTTTGGACGAAGTACTAGAGTTTTTCAGAGCACCCTTCAAGCATGAGGGCCCAGTCACCTGGCCAGGGAGCAGCTGCCATGCACAGCATGAAGTGCATCACTTAGGGATAATGAAATCAGGATCCATAAAAGTGTGTTTCAGTGCAGGCATCATGAAGGGCCCTGCACCCCACCCAGCTGCTTCAAGGGTAGAAGCCAGGAACAGCATCATGACAGATGATGTGCAACTCGTTTGGGACCAATAAACAGTGGACTAGAAGGCAGTCTGGGAAAATCTGCCTCTTAGACCCAACTCTGCTTGCCAAATTGTAGGGAACTCCAAGTACTTAGAACATGGAGAACAGGGAGGACATGCCTACCCTGAGTTAGTGCTAAGCCTGTACTTCAAGGGCATATAATGAATTTGTGATGGTAATAATTAGTTTCCATGTGCTTACTAAAATTTGCTTCAAGTCACTGACCAGAAGATGATGGACTCACTCTTGTGAAGTGAGGCCTCAGCACAATCCCACTTAAAACTCCTGAATTTCTCAAACTGCCTATTCGGACTAAGAGCATATGTACTGCACATAGTGGAGAACCTATGTTTTATCATCAGATACAGCATAACTACTCTGCTCAAGCACTGCTGTAATTGAAGTTCCTGCTGAAGAAAAGCAAAGTGAGAATGTGAACGTGCAGAACACTCACTGTTTGCTGCAGGGTAGCTCTGGTACACACTCCGTGGTAGGTCTGGAAATAAGTGCTACAGCCCCAGAGCAGAATGTACAAACAGCAAAGTCCATTTCTGTACACCACAGATGGTTTTACTAAGGAAACTGAAAAAACCCCAGCAGTCAGCTGGGAAGCAAATCTGAGCCAGCAGCACAGCAGCAGGACACTGTCAAAGGAGTGCTATTGGTTTCTCCCTGACATACTGTGCAGCCTGGCCTGGGCAGGCACTGATAAGACCTTGCCCAGGTGTCCCCTGCTACAGAGAGAGGATGCTGTGACAGACTGTGGCCCCTGTTAGAGCTGAGGCTGTGCAGAGTATGACCACTAGAACCAGGACGGAAGAGTTTGCTATTGAGTTTGAGGAGGATGGTAAAGCATGTGAAAGCTTGCATTATGTGTGACAATTTTAATGGTCCTTCTGAGAGGAGTTATGTCCTCTAGGCATTGACTGAAGAGGAATTTTCATTATGGCAAGAGAGATTTATCACAACTACCTGCCACTTCCATCTCCACACCAACTAAGTTCCTCTTCAGCCAAACCTGGAACCTGAAGTTAAAGAGTCAGAAGCCACAGGACTTGGGAAAACCTGGAAGCAGGGTATGAAAAAGGTGGCAACTTCTGCTACAAATGCTCTTCTTAGAGCATACCTTCCTTTTTTTTATTCCAAGTGGGATCTGCAGAAGGAAATAAGATACTCAAAGAGATCTCTAAACTTCATGCAGCTGTCAGTTCTTTTGCACCTGCCTACAGGGCCATGCAACCCCATCAAAGCCTCCTCTGGTCACTAATGCAGTTGTGCAGGGATGAGGAGCTGGACCTGGCTGCTGTGGTCAGAACTGGCAGATGAACCCTGGCTATCCTGGCAACAAAGGAAGCACAAAGTACAGCACAGCAAGGAGAATGCAGCAGCCTTTAGAAGCACAACCAAAGGTAAAAAAAAATAGTCACAGTCACGTGGATTGGAGTCCAAAGGCTCACAAAGTCCCATTGGTGTAAATACTTACTTACAGAAAGGAGCTCTCAAAAGTAGAACTCTGTTTTCCCACAACTCAGGGTGGGAGCACAGAGCAAGTTATACATCAGGGTAGGAAGCTCAAGTGGGAGAAAGGCAGAACTGCAATTTCCAGGCATATTTGTCATGTCATGGGTACATCACAGGTGCCACACAGCTCCACTTCCTGCAGGTGAAAGCATCTAGCTGTGTCCTGGATAAAGAACACTCTTCACTGCAAGTCATCCATTGGCAATTTTCTGGTCCCTCGGGACCAACTTTTAAACAGTACTTCTCCATTTGTGTTTTTATATAAAACTCTGCAAAAAAGCAGTAAATACAGCCTGCAATGTTGTTGCATTGTCTAGGAGTGACAGTGAAGTCAAGTCATCCTTCAGTGCCTCTGTGCCTCCAGTTTCAAACAAGCAGCTGATTCTTGGTCCTCTGTTCACTGGCAGCTCAGATCCTTGCACTGCTCTTCGTGACCCAGCTCCATTCCTTAAGTGTCCTCCTTAATGCCTGCTGCAGCCTGTTCAATCCAGGTCAATTCAATCTGTGGCACTAGCTCTACCATCACATGAAGGAGGTCCCTCCACACAGCATCTCCCACCTACCTCCTACCTCAGCAAACAAATCACTTCAGTCCCTTCATGGATTTTTCATCATCAACAGCTGTAACTTCTGGTCTCCCTCTTCCCTTGGCAAAAATCACCCTTACTGTGACAGCTAAATATTTAGGTAGAACCTCACCCATACTGCCCTAACTTGCTCACATCCCCATCACACAAGCTAAACTCTAGAGGCTTCATTAAAATCTCACACTGCTCATCATTCTTCACCTTCATAACACAGGGCAGTGCTGTGCAATGTTTAGCTTGGACCATCAAGGACATGAGGAAGGAGCTGTTTACTTTGTTTTACTTAATTACACTTAGAACATCTAGCACAAAACAGCCCAGTAGTGACTTGACTCCTTGGTGTAAACACAGGTAACTAAGAGTAATGTGTACAGCCCTGGCCCTCACAGCCATCTCGCTGTCACATTCCCCTGCCACAGCTAAGAAAGTAGGCAAAGATGGCGCTGAGCAACTGCATGTTCCGATCTATTCCAAGAGAGAGATCCCTTAAGAGATCCATCGTGTCACATTTCTGTCCCTGCAGCCTGGGGCAGGGGCATTTCCAAAGCATAAGTCTGCTTCCTTTCATCCTCTTTTGCAGCCTGACATTGCAAGCTGCTTTGGCCACACAAAGGAAGTCTTGACAATGCCACTGAAAGTCACATCCTGTACAGAACAGATTGATCTGCCATAAAGAACACGCTCTTGATGGGAAGCAACTTGCAGCACGCTACTCAGACAAAAGGCAGACATCAAGCCAGCCCTTAAGAAAGGCCATCATGGCCCAAAGAAGCCACCTGACTTGGCCCAACCCTGGAGACAGGTCCCACTAGAAACAGATGACTCTCACTGGTGGCATTGCTCCTCACTCCTGCTCTGGGAAGCACTGTGATGATAGCTCAGATCAACAGAAAGCTGTGCCACCTGCTTCTCATCAATCCTAATCAAAGGAAGGGCCACTCAACCAGCTCAGAAGAAAGGAACCTGCTTTGGGCTGCAGAGGAGCAGCCAATATCAGTACAAAGTGCCTAGCAGGCAGAACACGGGAAGGCAGGTATAAGGCACAGGGATGTGGACATCTAGGTCAATTTATTACACAAGAAATAAAATTTTCATTTTAAAAAAAAATCCACTTGTGGATATTGGCGCTGGTTTTACAGGATCGGCCTCATGGTGACAAAATCGAAGTTGTATGACTCCGGTAGGCCTTGGTGCCGCGTCCGGTTGAACTGTCTCCAGCTGAAGACGGGGAGACCACCCTGCACTGGAGGGCCATTGATGGCGGAGGCTGTGAATGCTGCAGCCAGACGGAAATCTGATACCTGGAACAAAGGACAGGAAGTTGGGGCAGAAGGGCAGCATGAGGGTTGACACATCGCCATCCCGGACAGCAGGAACAGTTCCGGGAGATTTGATAATAAGGTGAGGGAAGTGAACAGAGGGAAATACACAGAGGCAGCAATTCCTCCCCTGTGCAGAGGCATCTCCAGCCACGCAGCAGTGCTGAAGGGCACCAGCAAACCACAAGTCCACACTTGCCCTCTAGCCCTTGCACTAGCCAGGCTGAAAGAGCCAGAGCATCTGCCCTCAGGACAACCCTCCCTGGTTTTATGGGGCTGCAGCAGGCAGATGAGGGGGTCTGCCCTAAGCTCTGCTGCATGTTGAGCACTTGGGCCATCCCCTGGGGCATGTCAGGGTAATTCGGGAACGGAGAAAGGCAGCACGGAGTTAATATTGCTACCCAGGCTCTGCACTGTTCCTTCATTGTTTCCAAAGAGGTCTCCAGCCTGCTCCATCTTCCCAAACTCAGACACTAAATTTGTCCACAGAGTTTGGAACAGGTTTGGCCTGTGCTCTGGCTTACTTCTTTCAATGCCCCTCTGTTCCACCTCCAGCCCAGCCCATTCCCCTTGTCTAACTGTGCTGGCTAAGGCACTGCAGCATGCACTGACCACTCCCTTACCAGACTCCTCTACAAAGCCATTTCCTGTATTCCTCTTGGATTACCCAGCTCTGGGAGTCTCCCACTACCGTCCGCTGCAACACGCAGCTGGCTGGACACAGCAATGGAGATACCAAAACAGCTTCCTCGGGCCCATCCTAGCAACCAAATTCGTAATCCAGAAATGCCACAGGTTGGAGCCCACAGGATAAAACACTGTGCAAATTCTCAGCACACCAGGGCTGCACAGCTGCTTACTTGGGCATTGCTCTTCACAGTGAAAATACCATATAACCTGCCTAAAACAAATGCTGCTTTCTCCAGGACAGTGGTCTAAGGATTTTCCCACATCCCACTAAAATGCAAAGTGATCTTCCCCAAACTCTTCAGAAAGCAGTTTTGCAGAGAGGGGTGGCTTACTAGAGAGCCAGGCTGTTGTAAATGTAAACCTAGAGTGAGACTGCAACCACATTCCTGTGGGCTCTGGGAGGCACCCACAGAGTCCTAAAGAGCAGGAGAATGAGGCTCTACAACAACCTCCTTCCCTGAATGAGCTGAAGACTGTTTCCTCTGTTTCCTGCTGTAAGGCTTTGAGGTTTAACCCCTGAACACCACAAGCTCCCATGGATGTAGTTGCTTCACACACCTCCCCCCTGTATCTTCTGCTACTGTGCCAGGACTGATGTCAGGGACAGGAAATGAGATTCTGAAGAAAATTCCCATCTGAGGAGGTACTCAAGCACTGGGACAGCATGAAAAGAGGGGACAGACGTGCCTGGCCATGCTTGCCCTGGTGCAGGGAAACATGCTACAGGTGTGACAGGAGCACAAACAGGCTGCAGCAAAAATTCAGCAGATGTTGAAATTGAGGTAATTTACCTTGGAGTCATAGCAGCCTGCAGGCACTGGTAAAGAAGGATTCAGGTCTTCCCGGCAGCAAATGGTGTTGCAAGGATTGTGTTCAGCATAAGGATCATGCTGATAGTCTGGGGTGAAATGTGGTGGGAAGAGCAGAAGAAAAGAAAAAAGTTAGTCCCCTCAGAAAAAGCTGATGCCAAGTACTGGAGCCACTAAAAGCTGAGTAACTGCACTCTGTCACACTGTTTTTGTGCTTCTCCCTAGGAACCAGCTACAGGTCAGCACTCAGGACATTAAATAGACAAGCTCCTAACTCAAGACCATACAGCTACTTCTGCATCCCAGGGGCACCACTGCCAACCTCTAACCACAAATATCTGCAATTCTACCTGATGAAATTCCACATGACAAAAGCTTGTAGAAACTTTGTCAGTAGAGAAATGGAAGTGGCAGGTTGTGGGGGGGAAGGGGGAGGGGGTGGGAGAGGGGGAAATGCAGCAATGAGAGCCTTTGTTTCCCTGTTCTGGATTAAAATAAGTGTCAAGGAGGAACCCTGACACCCGCTGCAGTAGCTGCAAGCCATGAGGGGAAGGTGGTGAGCTCAGCATCTACGAGTATGCTGCTACTCTCAGCCCAGACAGGAACAATACCCCACCCTGGGAGAGGCCTCCCAAACCTCAAGCCCAGTAATCAGCAAGCTCTCTGTAACTGGGAACAAAAATATACCATCTAAAGCTATCAGTACTTTGAGATGAGTTTAGCCAGAATTTAATTAATCTGGGTTTAATCCAGTTAAAGAAAACCCTGTCAGATTCTGACATTACCTACTGTCCTGGTTCAACCCCTGCTGGCAACTAAGTACCACAAAACTGTTCATCCACATCCCTCCAAACCCCACCCCTCACGGGATGGGGAGAAGAATCAGAAAAAGGTAAAAAGCATGGGTTGAGATAACAACAATTTCAGTAACTGAATTGTTAATAATAAAAATTAAAAAGGAGAGGGAAGGCAAGAGAAATAAACCCTGAGAGAAACAAGTGATTCACAATACAATTGCCCACCACCTGCTGACCAATGCAGTGCCCATGCCTGAGCAGTGATCAGCCCCTTCCAGCCAATTCCCAGAGTTTACACAATAAGCATGAGGGTATGGAATATCCCTTTGGCCACTTCAGGTCAAATGTCCTGGCCATGCTCTGCCACATTCTTGTGCACCTGCTCGCTGGCAGAGCATGGGAAACTGAAAAGTCCTTGGCTTATCAACAACTAAAACATCAGAGATTAAGTAACACTTAAAATATTAACATTACTCTCATACTAAATCCAAAACACAGTACTGTATTAACCACTAAGAAAATTAACTCTATCCCACCTGAAAAAGACCATATGCCTGAACATGGAAAAGGACCTTAAGTTTTACATTAAATTCTCTAGTCTGATCACATCTAACTACAGCTTAGGATTTAAGGATTTCAGGATTGACAGGCTGTAGATGTATTAGGGGATAGCAGTCCAAGAAGTCTTTTGGAGCACTCTCTCTTGGAGTCAGAAGCTTTCTTGAAAAATCAAATAACAAGCCCAAAGGGCCTTGTTCTTGATAGAGCAATTTTAGCCCAGTTTCCTGCCTCCAAAGTAAGTTTGTGTTACCTTTTTGCTTTGTGTGTATTCTGCATTTAGGACAATATAACTGATCTGTATGTGAAGCTGCAGCTTCCCACTATAATCCAAGAAATAAAAGTAACATTGCTCATTAAGATCAGCTCCACACACATGAACATGTATCTTACTGTTGTATCTCATGATGTACTTCATGCTTTCCAAGTTGGTCACCTTTCCCTGGTCTCGACGGAAGATTTTTGCTCTTGGAGCAAGCTCATAGGAGAAATCCATGCCGTACTTGACAACGTATGATGCATACCCACTGAGATTGTAAATCTTTTCATGGAAAGGGATATTGTATGAAGGCCAGTAACCTGCCAGAGACAAATCTATTAATCATTTGGAAAAGCTGGATGCTCTTACTTGTATCAGGAAAGAAAATAAATAATTTTATTTATTGCATTGCCTTAGCAGCATGTCGAGGAACAACACAGAAAACTGGTTTGAACACAATAAGGCAACAGTCACTGGCATAACCAGGGTTGACTCCCAGTGTAACACCACTGGAGACTGTGTACTCAGGCAACCCGCCCCCAGACTTCCACCCTCAGGACTCATCCTGCAAAACAGCTGAGATCAGACTTGCAGGAGCCTGAACATGCAGCATGGCCACAGCCCTGTTGCACAGGTTTCCCTCATGAACCTCAAAGGATTGCAAGATCATTTACCTCCACCAAACTTCACAGTGCGAGGCCTGAAGTCACTCTGGTTTTGCCCCCTTCCCATCTCAGCAAAGCATAACAACACACCACGCTGAAATGTCAGGAAGGGACTGACACACACAAACACATGGAGACCACAGAGCTACTTGGGGTGAACAGCAGGCAGGCCACCACATGCACACTTGGTGCAGTGGGGGTTATACACAGTGATAAAGAAAGATGAGGGATTGCTCCACATGCCAGTAGCTGCCTTGAAGACTAAGAAGTGATTGATCAGCAGAGCAGAGCCTTACTCTAACTTTTCCAAAAGCAATCCTGCAGTTTTGTTAACTCTGAAGAGCAAAGGATGCCAGGCAGAATTCCGGAGAAAAGTTTTAGGTAGGTGACATAAAATTGCCTGAAAGAAGACCACTGTGGAAAGGTCTCGTAAAGAGCCAGGAGACCTTCCAGGTCAGAATCTGGGTACAGAAAGTCCTGGAATAAGTAAGAATAAGTAAGAATAGATATATATACCTTAACATTTATTTTTTTCTATTTTTTAGGCAGCAAGTATGTAACATGAGCTAGGCCCAAGAGTAGCACATTTTCAAGTTGTTTCCAAAGCACTAAAATTCCCTGTTGTTCATTCTCAAATCACACAGATCAGGATTTGGCTTAGATATTTACTATCTAGGCACTGGTAAATCCAGGCCGCCACATATTAAGATCAGCGAGCACAGTGTGAGGAGTCTGGTGTAAGACGCTCAAGAAAATCAACTAGAACTCACTGGGAGCAAAACACACAAATACAAACAAAAATTCCTGAAGGATACGCAGACAGCATAAGCACTGGAACACTGTCTGAGTGAAGGCCTCACTAGTTTGGGTGCTGCCTAGGATAGGGAAGACAGGAATACCTTGTCTGCTGGCATTCGCTTACGTGACTTAGAGCCTACCTGAAGGAAACAGGTTGTGTACAGGCTGTGTTGTAATACAGGTGTCCTCCAGAAATGAGCAACTTGTCAGCCTCTAACAACACAAGCCAGAGGATACGGATGTGTCAACTTCCAAACCAGTAAGGTTTAGCTGTGATTCCAAAAGAAGCTATTGTCTCACATGAACACAGTGCATACATATGACCCCTTTCTCCCATCTGGAAAAGCTTTTTCTTAAAATTTCTAAACAGAGGAAGCTATTGAAGTTCTCCTCCAGCAACAGCTCTTCTGTGTCTCAGGCTCTGCAAGACAGCAGATCCTATGCAGAGAGTGCTGCAGTCAACCTAAGCCAGGCTTTACCCAAGGGCTGCTATAAGCCGAGCACTCCTGGCAGGATGCACAGTGACACAAAGCAAGTCAAGAGAGACTGTGAGGTTGAAAGGAAGGGATGGCATGAAAGCAGCAAAAATCCCTCAATCAAAATGCTTTCCTCCTCTGCCCTTCGAGAGCAACAGGTAACAGCAATATTGAGAGACAGCAATAAGAATATTGCTAATATGGTGGAACACACTCAGATCCCAGGTTTTGCTCTGAAGTGTTGCTTTTGATATATTACTCATTCGTCACCAAGAAACATGAATTGCAGCCTACTCCTGTGACCTATTCCCTATTGAGACAGTGTTGCCGTCCCTCACCTCCTCTAAAGGATTTCTAATTTTTCTTTGTCAATATACAGAAAGCACCTGGACATCTTTGCCTGGAAAGGGCAATGTAAGAGATGCCTGGTTTTGAGAACTCATCTGCACTGGCCTACAAAACAAGATGACAGATGCCATAAAGAAAAAAACCTTTCCGTTTTCAAACCTATATAAGGAAACGATTCAATTTTTCCTCAACACAAGGCTTACTACAGTAATACCTGTCTTTGTTCACCTGAGATTTCAATTCTCTGTTGTTTCTTGGTTTATGCTTCAAACAGACTTAAAAAGCCAGCGCTGGTAGCAAACTCACTCTGACCTAACTAGAGTGCCCAAAGTGCATTATCTTGGGACACCAGCTATGTGGCAATGATGAAGTGTGCCAGGGTCAGCTATTCTACAAAGACTTTAAGCCAGAATTGCTCTTGAGAAAGATAAACCTCCTTTACCTGAGCTGCTCCAAGCACCTGGGAACAGGGCAAGGGCCTTGATGGGACTTGTCTGGTGTCCTGCATAGCATGGAGGAGTTCAGATCTGCTCCTTACAGCAGCTGAGGTCTCCAAAATTGGCAGTGCTTATCCCACCCTGTGTATTGAAGGCTGTCCTCCTAATGTTTAAACTCCCAGAGACTGACTGCTCTTCATGCCATATGCACCAGGTACATTTAGATATCTGGGAAAAGACATACTGTAGGTGTGAAGTAATGTGTAACCTCTAATACATGCTGCCACCTTTGAGAACAGAGCAGCTACAACATCTCAGAGGGAAGAAATGGTCACTGTGTGCCCAAGCCCAGGAGTTGGGCTCAGTCCAACAGAGAATACCACACAGATATTCCAAAATCATTGCTGAAAAGGAACTCAGGGTACCTGCCAAGCCTGGCCTCTCTGCCCAGGTATAGCACTGCCATTATGGGGTTGCAGTGTTTCCTTCTAGCCAGAGCTAGAAGGTCTCTATCAGCTTCTTTGTCTGCACCCACACACAACACAGCATTGAGAAACACAAGGCAAAGGAAGCCAAAAGAGACAGAGAGATATGGGACTTTTCCAAATTATCAGTAAGAAATATCTTATAAAACCTACTGACAACATAGCAATGCCTGGAATAAGCCAGAACTTTCCAAGAAGTTAGACACAAGAAAAAATTTCAAAGAGAAGCAACCCCAGCTGCTTACATAGACAAATTTCCCATCATTTTGATGATGAGCAATTCATCAGTTTATCCCCTCAGCATATGATTAGAGGAAGGAACACAAAGTACCAGACACACTTAAGGCTCAGGCTTTTTTTTTGATGATGTGTCTAGTAAACACTTGCAAATTAAACCTGACAGTGAGTGTTCTGCTTCACCAAGGTTTTTGTTTGCTTTCCATCAAGTTGTAGCTAGTCTTGCTAGGGAATTAAAGAACCTTTTAAAGAGCGAGTATTTATCAGAAAACATACATCCAGAAAAGTTCAGGAGATGAATTTAACATAGAACTTCTCTGGTATTCAAGATTTCATCTTCTTGCAAGGTGACCCATTCAACAATCATTTCAAGTAGCCCACAGCATCACAGTTATTTAGTACTTTAGCTCCAAACAGATCTCACATTTCTCTCACTGGTCTCTACGACAGGGCAAAATAATATCAGAAAAAGAGCAAGGATGCAAGCAAGCAAGGAGACAAAGTCTATTTTTGCTCCCTCTGCTTCTAGGAGACACAGATGCTCCCTGCATTGCTGCCACAGCATACCAGATAAATTAATAGACTGCAATTGACCCAGCTACAGAGGGATGCTGACACAAGGCTTCCTTACTTTAAACTCAGGACTAGTATTCAACAAACCCTTCCCTGGTACAAAACACAATTCTCAGTTGGCATAAAGAGATGGTTTTCCTAAGGCAGTAACTACTATGGGAACTATTACCTTTCCGGAGAACATTTGTTTGATCAGAATACTCCACAAGGGTTGGGATCTGCTCAACAATGTACAATGCACCATCATCAAGGCTCCTCTGCAACTTGACCTTCTTCAGGTCTAGAACCATGTACTGATTGTTGTAGGTTCCTGGGTATGAGAACAGAGAGAGTTACATGTCTTGCCAAGGGAAGGAAACAAGTACAAGAGACAGAGGGAACACATCTTTTTTCCTAAGATGCATATGAAGGTGTACTCACCAGAGTTGCACTTCGAGAAGGTCTCTGCCCAAGTTTTGCCATCATTTGCCATCATGTTGGCAATGCGGACTCTCTGCCAAGCTAACAAGGATTCAGGCACTACTTGCTTAATGAGGGTTTCATTGAAAACACTGTTGGTAGTCTGCAACATTACCAAGCCGCTGCCTAGTATGTAAAAGTCATCCAGGGACACCAAAAAGCCTTAAACAGCAATAATACAAAACTTGTTATCTTTGTGAACTTTTAATATACTCTTAGTAAAAAACAGAGACAAGCCATGAGGATATTGATGAGTAAATGCACGTGTGTATGAACTCAAACTGTACAGAGATTAAAGATGAGGTAGTAACTTCTGCAAGGGCTTTTGGCCCACCTGTCAACACAGTTTGAAATGAGAAACTGTCACGCTTTCAAGACAGCTAATTCTTTGTCTAAAGCATTTGATTTTTGTTAGTATGCCAAGCCTGGAATCTTCTCCGTAAGTCAGCCTATGTCTTATGCTAAGGATTACATATACTAAATGCCTATCAAGTGTTTGTTTCTATCAAAGAACCGAATTTAAAAAAATAAAAATTCAACAGTGAAAACCAAAGCAAAGTACAAACTCCACAAAAACATTTTCATTAACCAATATCAGTTTTGGATTTTTAGTCTGTAAAGACAACAAATTAATTTAATTAATTTGAATTAATCCCCTTAATTAACCCCATCTGCATTAAATCAAGCAGAAAAATCTTCCTTCTAGTTTCATCTTTTCCTGTCTAAGTATTCTTAAAAGCATCTCCAAGACACAGGCATCTCTTAAATCAAAACCCACATCCTGTATGAGGAGAAGCTCTACCTACTTCTCTTTCTGACGTTGTCACTGGGGTTCTTTATGCCTGCTAGCTCTGTAAAGTCAATACAGTGATGGATCTGTGGGCAGGATTTCCTTTGAGGTTACATGCCAACAGAAGTGCTAGGTCCAGCTGCAAACCCTTTGCCAGGAGGTGGCATACAGAGCTGCAAAGGTCAGCTATGCCCGGGATAGCATGGGGACTACTTGTACAGCAGAAATAACTTGGCTTTTAGATTGCTCAGCAGAACTCCTGATGGCAAATCATACAGAACCTAAACTCTTGTTAAGAAGTTTTTAATAGCATGAGTCTTCAAAGAGTACAAAATGCTAAAATGCCTTGCTACACCATAATAGTTGAGCTCCTCTATGAAATATTCCACAGCAAGCTTTATTAATGCAATCTGCAAAGGTCACTAACCTAAGACAGCAAGAAAGACAACCCAGCTCTGCCTCCTATTCCTGGACTTTTATCAAAAGGCAGACCACCATCAAGCAAAGTAATGTTTTAGGACTCTAGTTCAGCAAAATTTCTTTAAAGTAGCAGGTTCTCAAATTAGATCAGATCCAGGAAAATACACTGCGTGCTCATCTGTTCTCTACAGACTGAACACCTTGGCATCTGGTATTTCACTCGTGGAGAGAGAGTCAATACATTATGTACATTATGAGCAGAGATGTCTCTCAAATAAGTAAGGACAAGAGAAACATCCTAAACTTGGCTCTGCCAGTCTATTTTACACAAAGACATGGGATACTCCAGCAATAATCTACTGCATAACAAGTCAAGTGGTGCTTGCCCAAACAGAGACAATAATTGAAACTGCTAAAACAATTGTGATGTGAATTGAGCCTCAATTCCTATGGGTGACAATGCCAAGTATTCTACTTCAAACCAAATCAAGTAGTTTATTTCTTCAATTTCAATCAACAGCTGAGATAGAACAGAAAAACTTGACTCAAAGCAATTGCTAACACCAGAAATGATGCTGAATTAACTGAAGGTTGAACTCTGTAATTCAAATAAACTGCAAAGCTCAGCTAAGCTGAAAAGAAGGGGATTTCCTTCTCAGCCTTAGTATTTACCAAATTTAATCCTGCAATGTTTTATAACACAACATGCCCTTCATGATACACCATTACTAGCTTAATTATTCTAAGATAGCATATACCATTTTGATTTAAGACATAGACAACTCTGAAACAAAGGGAAGCTGTAACAGAAGCAACAGGTTATCCACGGTAAAGACATCCAGAAATATAAAACCTGGGTAGAGAAGTCTAGAGACATCAGCAGATGTTTGATGTCCTCTTGAGCCATTCTTCTAAGTGTGAATGAGAATCTGTTGTAATTGAAGGTGCTATCTCACTGTACACTTCTATTTTTTCCTGTAAAACCATCTCTGCAAACACACCTCCCATTTTTGTTAGGAACACTCAGTCAATTTTTAAATTTTTTTCAACCACTCCCTGCAATGAACCTGACAACTCTATAGAGAAACAAGCAAAATTTCCTCTGATTGCATTTTCTGGATTTGAGCCATTTACATTCAGTTTGCAAATGCCACTAGAAAACTGAAGTTTCCTGACTCTGGAGTTTCACTCACCATGACATTAATCAGCAAGGCAAAGCAAAGCATTTTTTGCAATCTGAGCCACAGTATTCTCCAGAAAGTCAGTGTATCAAAGAGCATGCGGGTGGCAGCACATTCCTGGCTGCTATTGTTCTGAAAGAGGTAGACTGCTGCTTTCTGAATCAGAGATCATCAGCTTTTT
>VYXD01010584.1:43950-80553 GCA_013397195.1 Hylia prasina | reverse complement strand
TTTTTTTGTATTTTAAAAGGTCACTTTGCTCATTCAAGTGCAGAAGGGGTCAGCTTTACAGGCTAGAAGTCAAAGCTATGCAATCTAGCCCACCTCTCCAGGATGGGAGTAGCTCCTGGAGAGATGCCCAATGCTCTGGTGTATAAACACACTTGAATATGGGAAAGTAAAGGTATTCTCCAGATCAGCAGAGACTCAGCAGCTGCTTCTCATGTGAAGACTGAACACCCATCAGCTGCCCTCCTTCCACTTGCACATCTCTCATAGGCACTGAGAAATAGCACATCCCACACTATAGCTCCGGTCTCATTTCCAAAGCTCGCAAGACACTTTCCTTTGCTTCCCTCCAAGTTTTAAACAGATGCTAGAGGAAGCAGGGAAGCAGGAAATGGTCTGGCAATACCTCCTGAGCAAGGTATTCCTGAGAACAAAGGCTACCACCTTTTCCATGGTTTGTTCCTCCCAGCTCTTCCTCAAACTGTGGGGAAGGATTATGCTACACTAACACCAGATTACTTCAAAGCAAGGGACACAAACTACCTCTCTCTCCTGCCTTAGCATGTATATATACACACACACATATACATGACATGTATAGTCATCCATCAAGACCACTTGTCCCATCTTACTCCCATATCACCACCAAGCTCAACCAAGAAAGATTCCAATAATGGACCAGAGGAGCAAAGGCAGAAGTAAAATTCTTCAACTCCTCTTCTTCAACTGTTTTGTTTAAACTGCTAAAATCAAATTAACATATTTTAAAAGACTGTGGCTTAGGACAGAGAAGGTAGTTCACTATCCAAACCAGAGTGTTTGGTCAAAATGGCACATTCCTATTCTTAAATGGAGCTCAAAAGATCTCCATCCAAATGGATGAATACCCTGGAAGCTGCAACCTCCCTGCTATCCAAAGAAAATCACAAATTTTACCAGTTAGTTTGGCTCATTTCTTTGAATGTCTCAATGGGCAGTGTAAAGAATTGACTGGAGGTGGGTGGAAAGGGACACAGAGGGAGAAGAGGTGCAGGTTCCTGTCTGATCCACCACTAGACATGTGGCTCAAAACATAGAACCTACTTTGTCTCAATCATCACTTTCTTATTCCCTTAAATATGCAGGGCTTCATTCAACTTTTGTGAGGAACAGTAACATTCTCTGTACAATTTCAGTTCTTTCTGCTATGCATTGATTCACCCACCACAGGAAGTACTCCTGTCCAGGGCATGAAGAAGAAAATGAAGCTCAAGTTTTCAGTTCAGAGACATTCCTCCTTTCCAAAGGTTCACAGAACTGTCCTACATGCAGCTCTGCAGATGAAGACTGTGAGCAGAGTTCAAGTGAGGATTAAGGTGAGTTAGTGTGGAAATGAGCAGCAAGTGAAGAAATCATTCTGCAAAACCAGATATTACAACTGCCATTAATTCCCATTTGACTGTGCCTCTGCAGGACCACTGCTGCTCTGAAGGGGAGAAAGCAGCAGAGAGAAAATATGCTGTTAACAATGGGCATTTGAACTTGCTGACAGAACACTGAAAACTGCTGAGGAAGCTGGGATGGACTCTCTAATTCCTGCCTGTCCTCCTACCTGCTCACTCACAACATGAGCAAAGAAGTGCAAGGCCCTCCAGCTGTACCACAATGCTCACCTTAACAAAAATCATGGTTAGTCAATAGCCTCAGAACCTCTAAACTGAGTCACAGCAAATACTAATTTTGGCAGCCTAGTATTCTATCTTTTGAAATTCAATAACTAAAAAAGATAATATGGATAATTTTAGTCTGTGACCCCAGGAGAAATCATGGGTTTGGCACATTCCTTCTCAGAAGACAAATGACCCCTTAACATTTTCTGACACAGCTTTTGGACAGCAGCATGGTTTTACTTTATATCCAATCTTACTGGATGACAACAATCCTTGAATAACTCGGTTAAGTGTCACTGAAGGCCTGGAAGGGCACCTGTCCTTTAATGCTCTCTGTTTCCTCCAGAAGTTAACAGTTCTATGTCCATAGGATTGTGTTGCTTTTCAGAAGAGATTTCTAGGTTGGCCTTTCTTACTGGTTCTTAAGTGTCTGTCAGGACAGAGACTAAAAGCAGAACTAAAAGCGGGGAGACATTACAATTGACGAGTTGAACCATGGCCAGGAGCTGCAGATTCCAGAGTCAGATGCTCTGAAAATATCTCTCACCATAACATGAAGCAGAGGAATTTGGCAGTTGCCTCCTTCCTACGTGATGTCCCTGGAGCATTTCTAGGCCAGTGCTTACTCATCCCATGGCAAACTGCAAGTCTCTGAACTACACCCACAGCTAATGCAATTTGCTGCAGTCAATGGACCATGGTTGTCTAGTGCTTGTGACAGCACCCTGTAATCAGGCAGCCAGTGAGCACACTTTGCACACCACAGACCTCTCAAATTTCACTGTAGCTACGGGAACTATGCTCTGCAACAGTTCTCACTCAGTTTCCTTGGTAGAAGTACACCCTCCCACACCACTGTGTCAGAGTCCATGTGGCAATAGGAGGCTTTAAAATAAGCCGTCTCTGCAGACCTCAACACCCTCAGGGAACCACACTGGGATTTTGAACTAATGAACAGACCCCAACCATTTCAGCAAAGCAGTAGCTGATTTTCAGGTATCCTGCCACACACTGCTTTATCAGTCTCATGAAAACAGAATATTTGTATTTCCTTATACAAAGAATCCACAAAAGGAATAACGAAAGACATCACCAGGGACGCCCACTAAAAATAAAAAATGCTCTGTGTGGCTGATCTTGATCCCCAGTTTTGAATCTGCAGCACAATGCAGGATACAACAGTTGCTAAACAGAGTCACATCTTTGTCAAGGGCAGTGCTATCATCAGTATTTCAGCTGAGAGATATGAGAGCCAGAATAACTTTATGAACATTCACGTGATGAACAGAGCTCAGAAAATTTTGCTTTCGATCAAATTACACAGGCTGGCCAAGTGAGGGAAATTCCTCCAAGGCAATAACAGATAACCCAAGCTCTTGAAAGGCTGTACACTAAGAGACATTCAGACTACCTCTATCCTTCCCTCAAATTAAAAATCTCGGTTGTCAGAAAACACTGCATTTCTGAGGAGGGTTACTGAGGAGGGTCAGATCCCCACAGAAAAAGGCTTGTTTTCAATGTGAAATGAATGCAACTTCTTTTCAAAACATTATCACAGTCACAGTATCAGGAGCCCCCACCTTGAAGGACCCTTGCCCTTATAGTAAGGCACCATAACTCAAAAAAGCACATTTTGAAATCATCAGCCAACAAAATTTCATAAGAATTAGATAGTTTCCTATGGTACTTACTTCATTTAAAATGTTTTATGAAGATTCTTGACAGTTTGGGTATTTTTGAACTTGAAATTTCTCTAAAAACTTAACCTCTAAAAACTTATGCAATGTCAGCTCTAAGAGGGAGTTACAGATTTGCTTTGGTTTTTCATGTTCCCATTTCTTGATGCTATTCTGTAGCAAAAGTACATATTTTGCTACTCAAACATTACTTGCTGGTGATTTCTAATGTTCGGCCTAACCTTCCCAAATGAGACTCTAAATATTTTGTCTGGCTGTATTACTAACACACTAAATAAGCATTAAAAAACACTCCCCTCTGCAACAGCTTATAGAGAAGCTGGAAGATGAAGGTGTGGAGGGGAAAGAAAGTCCCACAACAACAAAACTACTGAAGGCTTCTGAACCCAACATCAAAGAAGACTATACACTTTCAAAGAACGAGCATTTGATACTCAGTAATAATCCCATTACAGGAGGAGTCATGTTACAGTGGTAAACTGAAGTGCTCAAAATTGTTACCAAACATGCGAATGCTGTAGGCATGGTGAGGAGTTCAGTACTTGAGATGACTGCACACTGCACAAGCAGAATTCAAAGCAGCATGTTTGAGGAAGAGGTAAAATATTTAACCAGTACTATTCAGAGCACTGAAGGCGATTAATCAACAGCTACAGACAATGACAACATTATCATGTTCAAGACAGAAAATTCAAGCTGGCATTTTGTCCTCTTGGTGGCTAAAAGTTCTGAGGTAGATTGAAGCCAGTGCTTGTTGAGTTACCATCCTTTTCACAGCCAGGACAGCTACAAGACAGTAAGGTAGTCCATGCCAAATTGAATATCTATGTTGTTTTGGTTTTCTGACTTTACCTGGGTAACTGCTGAATGAGACACGGCTGGTGCTGGTGTATGGATCAACTATATTGAAGTTCCAATGCTTATATATTCTCAGTGTGGCTGCATAAGTAAACCAGCTGGAATGGGCAAAATATATATTCTCATATCCAGGTAGAATCTGGAAACAGAAGCAGAAAGATGAATAATCTCAGATGCCACAATATTCTGCATGTTTTCTACTTCATATAAACTGGGAAAATTACTTGTTTTAAGCAGTTTGATTAATTGCATTGTTGAAGAAAGAGCAGATTCTTGTGCTTTTAGCTGTGCACTAAATGAATTTCTGAAACCTCTAGAAACAATTCTCACTCGTGTGTTGCTTTCAAAATAAAACACCTTGGGGTTATTTGGGATACCTGCATCACATGGCATGGTTTTTCCCTCAGTTTCATTTTGAATATTTCTATTCACACATTCAGATCAGATCTTTGCGAACATATCCAACATTAATTTTAAACATGCTGTTTCCGTGAGAATTGCTCTGGTTCACTTTGAAGTGAAGTACAGAAGCAAATGCAAGTAAATTCAATTTGAAAGGGTAAATATATATATTGATAATACATCTTTTCAGAATATTTTCCTGGTTCTACAACTTGTTGTTAGCTCAGAAACCTCCTGCTGTAGGCAAATGCTTCAGTTAATCTTTCTCAGTTTAAGGTGAATATTGTTGCTCTGTGATACACTGAGTGTCCAGATGCTGATTAAATCTTCTTAATAATTTTAACTGAAAAATGTAATTGCCAAGTGACTGATGCATCAGTCACTTCTCTTAAAAACATGGGGGTTTTTATGTCATCATTCCTACTGGAAAGGCATTCAAAGGTATCACTATTAACAGAAAACATCAACCACTTGCACCCATTTGTTTTTATGTTAGCACTGTCCTTTAGTTTAAATAATCATTTTCCTTTTTTCCCTGCCTATTTGCCCAATGTATTTGTAGTCATTCACAATACCCCTTTTCACACTTCACTTCTCTAGGTGAAATGAGTTATTCTCATCCAGTTTCCTCTCCCTGGTAGTTCCTCATTCCATAGCAATTCTAGCAGCCTTTCACCATCCATCTCTGTGGTTTTGGTTTGGTCTTTTCCCTCCCCTTAAATACAAGTGAGAAAAACTGGACTCAAAATCCTATGGAGGCACAAATGACAACTGCATAAATGTACCTTTATCATTGACAGAAGTCTCTTTATGCACATGCAACATGAACAGGGCAGACTCCAGAAATGCAGACTTGTGACACTGCAAGTCAACCCAGCCCCTGGAGATAAAGTTCTGGTGCTCACCTTGATCAGTGCAGAGCAGTGTCCCATGTCCCACTGGTATCTCCCATGGCCTCCTGGATCCATGTTGCATTGTCCACTCCGTATAGAATAATCAAATAATGCAGGAATAAGGTCCAACAGGTCTCCCACTGCATTCAGAAACTGGACATCAAAGTTGCTCAGTGGCTGAAGAAAGGAGAAGACAACAAACACTTTGAGACAGAAAAACATCAAGACAGCCTCCGTGCTTAGAATTTTTCTTTTGTTCCTGAAGGAAGCTCTTGTTTGGTCTACAAAATTCCTGCTGACAAGGCCCAGATGCTCACACTCAGTAAGGCACCAGACACTGAGGAAACTTTGGGATCTGGCCCTTGTAGTGGCATTACCAATGCTATGATTTCTGAGGCAAAAAGGAAGATGTAACTGTAACTCAAAAAACCTTGGTGTGTGTTTGCAAGCAGCATACCAATCTGTCTGATGTTAGGGATATACTATGGTAAAATTTATTTTTTGTGTTTATATAGATGTCTTTGAAGAGTCTTACACTAATGCTCTTGGGAGCTCTTGGATTTTTATAAACACTGCAATTTAAGAAATCCTCAGGACTGAGAAGGAAGAAACAAATGAGGGAAACAACAATACCAATCAAACTAGCTGAAAAAGGAAAGTCAGTCAAAAGGCACTCTGCTATGTGCTTTAGAAAACTCCTTATGGTTGGAACTAGCCAGGGTTAATGACACACAGCTGGTTGTGCAACACACTCTTTAAAACCTCATCTTACTTTGCCTCTTCAGAAATAAGAGCTTAATAGTGGTTTAACCTCAACCTTCAAATACCATTTTCTACATCTTTCCTGTTCTTGCTTTCACCATGCCTTTCGTTAAGGCAAGGCTTAAGGAATTCAGAACACACATCACTGTAGGGCTGTGAATAGTAATTTATAATGCACCTAATCATATAGCAAAGAAACACATTACTTGCAATATAAATGACTGTTACTAAACCATATAGCTGACTTCTCTACAAAGCCCAGGAAAGGGGGACAAGGAAAAATTAAACAGCATCAAATCCATTTACTTTTTATTCAAAAGGCTCAATTCTGTGTTATCCATCTGCTGTTTTGGCAGAAAGAATAACCAACACAAAAACCAGAAATAATGTAAACTCCAGTCCATGTATCCCAAGGGAAGAAATTAAACCTTTCCACAATGCTTACATGGAAGAGAAGTAAGCCATTCTGACAACTAAAACCATTCATGGCAGAAGGCCCCAACAGCAGCTATAGTTTCAGGAAGAAATCCAAAACAAATTTTCATGTATGTTAAATTGCTTTAGATCATCATGTCTTTGCTGTAAGGATCCAAACAGGGAGCAACACCAAGAGACATGTCTTTGGATAGTTCTAAGCAACTTAGAGGTATGAATCAGTTACAAACCAGTCACAACTTCTGTTTCATTGGAATCCATATAGAGAGATTTGGCAGTGTTTAAGCACCATTTTTCCCCATCCAGCTGCACTGAACACCCACCTCACAATAAGAAAAAGCTATTTTTCAAAGTCTGATTCACATAAGCATCACTGTACAGTACCACCAGGAAAGAAGCAAACTGGTTTGCAGGATATTGCTCAGCCAGCCCCAAGACATTTTAATTGACATCCATTTGCTACCACTCCATATTCTCCTTCATAAAACCTGCTTTCACTGTAATATCTACAGGTAGCTACGTTGATACTGCTACAGAATCAGTCAGAATTGCCTGTGTATTTTTAAGAAGTTTTGCATTTCCGTGCTTTCTTACCATCACTCCAAATCAAAATCTCTGTAAATATTAGGAAGTCCATTCAAATTACAACAAAAGTGCCAAGCAATGAAGCTTTCAGAACAATAGGCATAGAGAGGTGCCCAGAGAGCAGGAGGAAAGGCCCAGTTAAAGCACAGGTTATGCACATTCCTACGGCACTGGGTGAAATTAGGCTGCCAGCTGCCAAAGCCAGCCAAAATATCAGAGATGCAGAAGAGGGACTAGGTTGTTAAGCAGCCCCTAGTGTTCTGTTTTCATTCCCCTTTTGAGGGCAAGCAAATTTTCTTCCAGTTTATTTCCAAAAATTCATTACTCTCCTTGAATAAACCTGGCTTTGTGTTTAAGACTGTCTGATGTGACATCACATAAGCACTGTGCTTCTCTGGAGTCTCAATAAAACAATGCACTCAAACAGAAGACATAGGATTCTGCACTGCAGGCCAAATCTGGGAATTTCAGGAGTGGTCTGAAGCATCTGCCACAACAAAGCTGAGAGCCCCAGTTTTGGAATAATTACAGATGATTTTGAGGATATATGGAGAAATCTTCTCTATGAGGAGTTAATCAGCGTCCACTAGCAAGAATTATACCTAAAAAACTGCATTATAACAAGTGTGTCATGTAGGGTGTTTTACAATTTTTTGTTATCACCTTCTCCCATCTCACACAGCAATGTCAGGAAAACTCCTTATATACGTCATTTAGATCCTGAAGAAGAATGAATGAACTCAACTGAGAAGCAGAGAGGTGGTGAAGCCACATCAAAAGTCCTTTTCTAGAATGTGTGGCTCCTCTAGGGTGCTGTTCTGAACAGCAAAACAAAAAAATCAATTTGAGTTTGAGTTACATCCAAGGAAGAGAGAAATAAACTTACAAAGGGCAGCAAAAATGGAGAGAACCAGCCCTAAAGGCTTGTTTACATGGGACATTAAAATAGGCAAGTTATTCTATAACAGTTGTTTTCCAGTAAATTCTCCATACCTGAGCACTGTGAGTACAAAAGAAAGAAGTACAAATAGAGAGCTATCCTGGAGTCATTCTAGTATTTAAAACTCTGACACCTCCTTATTCAAGAGTAATATCCCTGCATAGACAAGCCCAAGATTAATCACAAGGTTGGTAGAGCATTAGGCAGATGAAAAGGCTTTATGTTGAGTGCCCCTCCCTCAGAAATTGTCTTGACAAAAGGGTTGGGTTTGTTTACTGCATATAAAATGTTGCTAAACCAGATGGAATAATGTCACACTTTAACATAAAGATGCATTCAAATTTTAACATCACTCTTAATGATACCGGTAAATATCAAATTCAAAATGCAGAAGTGTACAACATACATTGCCTTCATGGAGGTCTTACTGGAAGCACCTACCTAAAATAGTCCTCAGGAGGACAGACTCCATGCAATAAAAAACCCAAACTTTACAACAATACAATACAAAGCATTTCCTTCATAAAGGAAAAAAAAAAATACTAGTGCTACTGTCGAACCATTCAAAGCCCAATTTTCTTTCTAGAGTAAGGCTCAGTTACCTCTGGCAGACACACTGGTTCTACAATATGCAAGTAAAGTAGATCTGAATTTTGGGGGAGAGCAGAAAAAAAGAACATTTCAGAGTCACTCGTGTGCACATAACCCAACTCTCACTTAAGAAGTATCTGGCTCTGGTTTCAAACTAACATGCATAGTACCAGAAAACAGAATTAAAAAATTAAAAGCAGATTAGCTATGAAACAGCTTCTTTCCATTCTCCTTAAAAGGAAAGAGTTGTATACAACTTAGCCCAGTGCTCAGTGTTACAATTCGCAGTCTCCGTGAACACAGTTCCCTTTCTTCAACCCCTTTATCTCTTTTAGCCTATTGGTGTCAACCAAACAACTTCCCAGTGTTCATGAGAGCATCTTGTCTATGTATGATCATTCATGGTGCAGAGAAATATAAGAACCTTGAAACCCATCTCCTCTTCCCCTTCTTTCTCCTGTCTCTGGTATTTTGGGAGTTAAGGGGAAGAGCTTCCTAGACTTCCTTCTACAGCATTTATTCTTACTTTAAGGTTAAGATAGTGGGAACAATTGTCCTCTACATATAAAAAATATACATATAAAGAATAATGTGTGGAATTTAAAAGTACACGTAGCTTTCCCAACAGCAAGTAGAATATCAGAACATCAGGCAACAAAATAGACTGTTACATTTGGCTTGGTTTTGTTTGGGGTTCAGGGGGTTTCTTTTGTTTTGTTTGAGTGTGAGTAAAAAAAGGAAAAGAAAAATGCCACAATTCACACTAGAGGTATCTTTAATATTTCTGATGTTCATTACCACCAAGAATCCAGACTAATGAACTATGAGAGATCAAAAGATAAACTTGTTCCTGATGATAATCCAAACACAATAAACACGTGGAAAAGCTTCTTTTATTAATGAAACAAAACAGTATATACTAAAGGAAAAAAGTAAAGACTTTCAAAGCACTAAGGAAAATGTGCAATAGGAATGAGATTTCTAAAAACATGCAGAATTTGTTACAGAGACTTTCAGTATGAATTTCTTTGATTGTTTTATTTTGAGAATTGAGTAACAGAGAAGTACTTGCTACTGGAGTTGTTGTCCAAACCAAATCAAAACAATTGGGTTAATTGAAGCAAAGTACAATACTTAAAAAATAAGAAAAAATCATCTACTAGGTGAATTTATTTGCACTTTGGATGGCGGATTTCTTTAACAAGGAATAAGGAAGATACCAGTGGTGTTTTCACTCATTTGGTTAGTTTGTGAGTTTAGCTGGGGCTTTTAAGTGCCAGCAGTCTACAGAAGCTGAACTGATTCTCAGATAAATAGATGTGTCAAAGCTAGAATACTAGCCAGGAGCTTTGCATCTGCACCTGTTTTTATTGCTCGTGTAAGCTCTGAGCAACAGCCTTCGAGGTTTGTTTCCTGAAGAAGATCCTAACAGCAGTAAATATGTACATACAGTGGTAGCCTAATCTCTCAAAAGTACTTGAAAAATGTCATGGTAACCAACAAAATGAACTTCCTGTACTTTTACAGAACTGTCAGGTGTCATTTTGATGCCAAGGAAAACCAAGGACCTAGCTGCAAGAGAGGCTATCCAAAATGTACTCAAAGATAAGGACTAATGTTAACTTATAGGCTGTGGCAAAGAGAGAAAACAGCAGCACCATTTCAAGTAAGGTCATGTACACATTTTTTGCTTTGAATAAAAGGATATGCATCTCATCATAGGTGATGATGTCCAAAGTTAAAATTGTGACTGGCATGGAAAAGATAAAATAAATCCCACCAACTGCTGCAAGCACATTTGGGAAAAGAAAAAAAAATATTTCCTGCATATAATTCAAGAATGGAGGACACAAATATTTCAGCCTGAACCACACATCTGAACTTTCACTAAATGCACCCTTTTTATATAGACATACTGGTGAGATCTCAAAAAAGAGGATAAAAATTATTCAAACACTTCAGAGGTCAGTGCTTTTTAATATCAAATGCATAGTTAAATAAGCAAGCATGAGGGAACACACTTTGCAGGTAGGACACACTTTGCAGGTAGGACACACTTTGCAGGTAGGACATGCCCATTACAAAGAAGTAACTCAGAAAAACCAGCACTTCCCCTCACATGAATCTAAACGACTCTGAAGCAGCAAAAAAAAAAAAAAAACAAAAAAAAACCCTGATGAGCTTGACAGAGCTCTTCAGATACAGATAAGGAGTTACAAAAGGATATTAATGTGTTCTTTTGCTAGACAGTCAAGGTTTCTAGTGTTTTCCCCTACAAACTCAGGTCCCTCAGGATGGATTATTACTAGTAACGCCTTTTTTTTTTTTCCACTTTGTGCTGGCTCCCCATTCACAAAAGCCCTAGAGTGACTTGTATGCAAGAAAGATGTACATTTTACAAAAATGCAATTGTTTGCAATTCAGGACTCCCAGCTTCTCAAAATTCTTTGTATGATTACCCTAGGTAAGAAGGTCAGCTTCAATTACTCAAGTCCTTCCTCTCACACTGAAAAACCTATCAGATATTGGACTTTAAGACAGCATTATAATTGCTATATCTGTACTGGAGTTAAAGGAGTTCTGCTATTACATGCAAGCTGATGATCTGGAATACAATTCTANAAGATGAAAATACACACACAAACCTCAAAATCTATCCTATCTGACCTGCTACAGCACAGACCACGTCTTTGGTAACCATATATTTTTGAGACTTAAAAGACAAAAAAAGGAGTAATAATTTAGCAAAGTAAAACATAGTCTAAGACAGAGAGGCTATTAGGATTTGAAATCATATGCTTGGAAATAAGAATGAAAGCTTTAATTCATGCTGTTGCAGGTACTTTATATCTAAAGTGTCATTTGCATCATAACAATTGCAAAGTGACAGCACCAAGCGCTTTAGTGAAACGCCTGTCCTTCCAACATTCACATGGGTACAAAAGCCACCCCCAACCTAATCATCACACGAGTGTCCAGGGTTCCAAGGCCCTTGTGAAGAATCTGTGGTTACATGGCTCGAGTGCTCAGTCACATAATCTACACTGAACAGCCACAGCCAAAGATTTTGCAGCATGGTATGCAGAATGAGTACTTGCCAGTAAGTATCCTACTTTTGTTTTTTATTTTTTAAAAGGGGATCCCCTTCTCCCATGTTTGTCCACTGACATCCCAGCCCCAGCTACTGAAAAAGAGCTGAAGTAGTCTTACTGTTTGTTTATGTAGTTTAGCCCACTCGAGGGCTCCCATGTACAGACCATCCAACTGTGCAATAATATAGCCAGCATGCCTCCAAAATGGGTCATCCTTATTATTTCTGATTTGTTGTCTGGTCCATTGATCTTGTTTCCTGCAGAGGAACAAACAGGTTGGGGTTTTCTTGGGATATTTTGGAGTATAATTGATAATGCAGGGAAGGGACAAATAAATTATGACCCAGATGGTCCAATCTTACTAAAGATTTGAGGTACATCATGCTCTGGAAATCCTGCAGATAGAAACATTACATGCTCCAAATGTAAATGTTCTGACTTAAACAAAATATCCTACAAGCATGTGCTCTATCAGATTTTAGTGTCAAAGGAGGAGTTAAGACTCCATGTTTGTGGGGGACTTCTCTATAGTAGATCTAGTCAGTAAAGGGAAACAAGCATTTGATAGGTCAGACGAACCATTCCCTTTCAAACGTCTATTTAAGAATAAAAATAGACTGACATTTGAAGAGCCTCCTCCTCTCCCCAGGTTCGAGTGCAACAAAGGCTTTCTGCTGGTGGTGCTCAAACGTTGCCTGAGAACCATGTCTATGCTCAGCTGAGTAACATGTGGGGGGCCAAACACCTGTACCCTGTGCCAGATCCAGTCAAGAGCCAAATCACTGAGCTTTACAGCATGAAGCAACACAAGGTGAGCAGACCCTAGGGCAAGAGCCACCAACATTGTAAAGATCTCTCAAAATTCTCCTTTGCTGTGCACAAAGGACCACAAAAGAATGACCAGAAATGAGGACCAGATGCTGGCCTCTTCCATCCTCCTGTATCTATCCATCCAGCACTATCTTAAGTAGCAAAATAGAGAGGACAGACCTGTAAAGGAAGGAAACTCTTTCAACAGTATATGGATGAGAAAACTGACCAGAGTTAGCTTTCTAGAAACAAGATGCAAGAAGTATGTCCAGTGAAATAGGAATATTTCCTATTAGGGTCAAAGCATTTAGGGCCAAGGACTTCCAAGACAACACAGCAACCCATATTGCAAAAGTGCTATAAAGTAAATCAGTGATGCAGGAGTTGAGGATAGAGGTGATAAAAAAGCAATACAAGGACACCTAGTATTGCACCTCTTCATCCAACAAAGCATCTTGGGGAATACAGCTGCTATGCTGTTGTCATTCTAGGAAAAAAAACATATACATTGATATGGTAGCTATCCCATTTTTCTCACAAGGAGGAGCACAGCAATGCTGAAAAATAATAGCAAGGGAGCACTAAGATTATTTGTTCTATTTTTTCGGATAAGCTAAAACCAATCAACTTCATATATGCACACCAGTAACAGTCAGAGATATTCAACCCGTTATGGAAGGGGCAAGACAAGGCAAAGATGGGAAAAAATAGTCCCCAAAAGTGACCATTTCACACAAGTACTTGTAATGGAAAAACCCACAAGTCTAAGGAGATTAAAATAATTGGTAGTCACAGCTGAGTTTCCCAGTACCTGGCCTGGTTCTTCCCCTACTTGTAGTTTCCCCACCAGTGTAGCTGCATTATTTGAGCAGAATTACTTTTGACTTTTACAGCTAAAGAGAAAAGTGAATCAGGACTTCTACAATTAGAATAGAATTTACATTAGTGGTAGAATAAAATACTAACCTAACAGAAGAAGGAAAGGATACACGATGCAAAAAAGATGGTGCCAGAAGACCACTGTTCAGTCTGATATTGAAAACATCAGCTTTTCAAAGAAGGAATTTTACTAGAATGACCTTCAGACTTCATTGACATTTCCCCCACCCTTTGGCAGCAATGGTTTTAAACATTTCTTTGAATGAATCAGAATTAGGGAAGCGTATATGCACTTCTTCATGTGTATTTAGAATTTCTTTTAATTCAATCAGAGGGAAAGGAAGCATACATTTTCCTCAGCCCATAAGGAAAAGAATAAAAAAAGGTTAAAAATTCATCCTCCAACCCCAAGTCTTGACTGATTTATTTTTAGTAAATAAATACATACGCCATAAAATTCTGAACTCCACTTCGAATGGTAGGAGTCTTAATTAGTTGTGGATACATATTTGCAGCATGGTCATACATTTGCCTGAAAGAACAAGAGTAACAGGAGTTATTCATTTGCATCTTCTGTTTACCAATCAGTTAATCAACATGCTTTGACAGACAAGCAACACAGTCCACAACGTAAGTTTTTCCTACTCACAGAATACACTCCAGTGCATGACAAATAGCAAAAGTAACACAAAAGGATTGTTAAAATATGACTTAAAATAAATTACTTTGCCAATGCCTGCTCAAGCTGCTCCACAATAGAAAGAAGATCAGCAAGAATGAGATTTAACTACTTCATAGCAAAACTGCATATTCAGGGAGTATCTGTAGGCCAGAAGCATCTTGAAAGCATTAGCACATTAATTTAAGCACAACAAAAATAGTTTTCTGGAGAGCTATTCTATTTGAAATTTAAAAAAACCCCACAGAGACAAAGGCAATATAATTTGCTGATTCAGTTCATTTCACTCTTCAGGGAGAGAATTTCAGCATGATATCTAGCAGGTTTTACTTGCCAGTAACCATGTTCCTTTCTGTTAAGCTAAGTATCTCCCTTTTGAAGTGTGTACAAGATGACCGTACATGTTACCACAGAAACTCCCAGTCATGGCAGCCCTAAATAGATTCAGCTTCATGGAGACCAAAATTCTTGTGATTTTTCTGTTGTTGAATTCAGTTAGCGGTTTTATCCACATTAACTATTAAAAACAAAAGTTGAAAGGGCTTTGCTACTTGGTTGGTTACAGATTTTTTGTTTGTTTTCTTGAAGTGAAGTCCTTCAAGATGAAATTAACTGTCAAAAAATGCTCAGGAGCCCAGAACTAAAGTCATTCTTCCATTTTAGCTGAAATCTAATTGTCTGATCCAAGCCAAAATAAAACTTCAACATTTCTCTTAATGTGAGTCAAACTTAACCAACATTTTTTTCAATCACTGATTAAATTTTTTTTAAAAAGAGACATGAATAGACAATTGCTTTGCTGAGGTCTGGAGCTGATAGAGGTACAATTACGTTTGTCATCAGTACATTTATCTCCTACTAAGTGCTGAGAGAAAGAAAGCAGTACTGAGAAACAGATACCAGCCTCAAGGAAAGCACTTGCCAGCAGGGCAGGATTCCTGTAGTAAAACTTAGGAGGGCAGCTTTCTCTGGGAGGGATGAAGACAGGAGCTCTTCTCAATTTCCCACAGGGCATAATTACAGAATACAGACAGAAATGACTAACAGTTTGCTGATGACTACAGAATCATCCATTGACCTTCTCTCCTCTTTCTGTCCCTTGCCCCATTCCCAGACAATTGCATGAACTTGATAGCATGATCCTGCTGCTTCTTATCTCAGCTCTGGTACCATTCTGACAATCAAATCTAATTGTCTCACACATTCAGGCAGAACACTAATCCAGCAAAAATATTATTTGTTTTTATTTGTAGTTTGAATTAGGTTGTGGAAAGGAGATGCTGGGACAAGAGGAGAGCATCCAACAACTTTGCACCATTATATTTTTCACAAAACTGCAGTCCAGCAACAATTTTAGTTCTAGAGTTTCCTGTCTCCCATGTGATGCAAGACTACATAAAATATCATAACCTACTTCCAGAAGATGGCAAGAAAATTAGAGAAACAGATCAATATTCTCCACCCCTGCATGTTCACAGGGAATTTAGCAAATAAAAATCCCAAGTAATTTTAGGAAGGGAACTAGTGCATAACATACTCCATACTAAAAATCAGAGCTCTCATGTCACTAAAGAGGAGCAAATAGCCCAAGTTGGTCCATCTGGAAGATGATGATTTAGGGATTAGAGCCAGATGAGGAAGATAAAATCCAGCTAGGATACTGGCCCAACCACTGCTCAAGGCCAGGACAAACGATCAGGCTTCCAGACTCAACCATCAATACTACTCTCTATTTTACACTCAAAGGTTATGCAACACAAGGTAGATTTTACAGCAATACTATCTTTAAGCTGTCATGACCGATGTAGAGACTGGGTTAGGTCAGAATCATGTGACTAAAAACACCTTTAATGGTTTTCACACTTATTTGCTAACAAAGGACAGACAATTCTTGGAATTGATTTTTTTTTTTTTAAATGACCAAGGCTATCAAGAATTTTTACTGTACTTCAACACAGGTTCAGGCATCAACATTTCCTTCCTATCAATGCATCACATCAGAGTTCTTCCTCACAGGACTTCTAGGATTTCTGCAAAGAGCCACCCTGGGTCTGCTTCATGGAGTCTTTCCCACATATGAATGTGGGAAAGACTCCATGCAAGACAGCAAGACAGCTGGAGACGTTGGAGTTGTTTGGACTACAGGTAGCCACATGCTAAAAAGCTCTTCAATTACCAAGCACATCCAGTGTTTTCACATTGGAAGGCTGTGCTTGAACCACCTGAGGTTCTTGTACAGGTAAGTCGCATAAGGGTCTTCACTCCAGCAACTAAGTGGTTGACAATGAAAATAAAAGCCTTCCCTAAAGCTAAACACATACCTACACTCTCCCTTACCAGGAACTAAAAGGGAAGCTCGAGTTGTGGGCACCAACATGTGCAAAAGTAGAACCAGAGTGTTTAGAGACACCTTCTCTAAGGAAAGTTGTGATGGTGCTAGAGTTTCCCTCAGACAGGCTAAATGGGCCAGGCAGTCTAACAGGAATAGAGTTACTTGTAGCCCTGGTTTCATGCTTGAGGTGTTTGGTTTCTTCTGAAATTCTTTCCCAGGGAAGCTTGGTAAACATGAGGAATGTTTTTGTAACTGTACCTGTGTTATTCATTCCTTCTGACAGGAGGGACTTCTTCTTGATGTCCCTCTGGTTTGACCAATGTGATTGAAAAGGTTTGCCTTTGTTTCACCAATCAAATTGGTCTGTGTAAAATAGTATATAAAGCAGACATATCCCAAAAGAAAAGGTCACTTTATAGCCTTCTGAATCTCAGAGTCTGTGTCATTTGTGGTGTAAAACAGTGACAGTTACTGAATGAGAAAGGCTGTTTCCTAGTTTTACTTCAGAGGACTTGTTTAACTGTCCCATAGATAGAACATCTGCCTGCACGTTAATTAGGATTCTCTAAATTTCTAGGCAAGATGAAGGAGAAATGGAGTTCTGAGTGCAATCTTAACATCTGCAGACTTAGGGAACTCTCACTTCTGCAATTTAGGAAATTGCAAACACAGTCTATAAGAAGATTAATTGGTTGCAGTTTGCCAAATAAAAACCCACTGAGGTCATGCAGCTAAAACCTGAAGTAATAGGTTCTCTGTGTTATCAAGGGTCAAATACATCACTATTTCATCTCTGCTCCTTACCTGAAACATTTTCAAAAGGAGAAGCCTTCTTTATCTAAAATAGCCTTACACAACCTTACATAAAAAAATTGTTTGTAACCTCCAGTGAGAAATATGCTTGCACTGCAGTTATAGATGGACAATGGGGCAAGGAAATAGCCAAAAAAATTAAACTCAGACAGTATCTATAATATTTGACACTCATTTCATTGACATCAAGTATTTTCAGGTTTTGCACTTGTCAGGGGATTTCTCAGTGGACTTTCTCAAAAGATCTCCCCAGAAAAGAGAGGCTTTGGCTACTTCTGGTTTTGCATCTTAACTCACTCTTGCACTTAATCTCCTTTCAAGCAGCTGAATTTCCCATTTAGCTTAAAAGCCTAAGTCTCCTTCCCATTTTGCTTAAAAGCCTAAGTCTCAAGCCTTACTCTTCCACATTGATACAAACCCTCAGCTTCACTTCTGTTCAATACTAGTTCTGTTATATCTACTTCTTTACAAAGGGCCACTCGGTGCTGGAGCTGTTAGCCCTATAGTAACAGCAGCCAGGGCTCAGAACCAACCTAAGTAAGCACATGACCTGCAGAAGGCAAAAGCCTCGAGCAGAATAACTTGGATAACTTCACTTCTTTGAATCTTCACTTAACTCACATGGAAAAAAAAAAGGTGGGGGGGGGAACCTTCTTCCTCTAAAACTTAGCCTAGAATAAGACACCAGATAAATCCCTGCAGACACTGTTTCACATTCAAATCATATAAAAGGAACAGATGGATACTTAAGCTTGTTTCAAACTCAGAAGACACAAATCTACCATGGAGGTAGAAGAGGAACAGGGTATGAGTGCATAGTTGTTTCCTACTACAGCACTACTTGCCATCTAATTGAGCTTAGCATGGACTGGGCTACCTGTAGTATGATAAAACTTAAGCTTATTCACCTATTGATTTACATATCTAGATAAAGCCTTAGGAAAAGAAATGTTGAACAATACCCAATTTTAACAATATTCTAAATGTAATGCTAGCATTCCCCAAGTTCAGGGATAGTTTACAATAACTGACCGAATAGTGTAAGGCAGGAAACTCTCATGCCAAATAAACCAACAACAGATCTCTCATGAACTTCATTTCCTTTCCTGTCTGGAGTACAGATTGTATATTGTGAACTTTAGGACTCCTTCACTCTCTCAGAAGTGTTTTGTTATTGACCAATATTACCTTATTGAATTTCCTTTATACACTTCCAGAGACCTAGGTGCCTCACCAGCAAAACCTAGTAGAGAGTCACATTATCATATGCTCAGAGAACTATTCATCAATATTAACTGATCTCAAAATACCTTACTAATTAAATGAATATAATCTTGTCCAGCAGCCATATCTGACAAATGTTCAGCAACCTTCTCTTGCTGGCCCGTGCAACACAGCCTAGGGATATTTATTTCAGTGTTCTGAAAGCAAAGTTGGTAAAGCCAAAAAGTCAACTCACAGCAGCCATCACAAACTTCTCCCAGCTATGTCCTGTAGCAGCATGGAGATGGATGGTGGTTGCTGCTACCTCTCCCCGAAACGCATCTCCTCAAGGAGCTGCTCGGGTCAGCACACAGGCAGTCACTCAAGCCCACACTCACACACACCACATATAAGTCAGTGAAGAAAGACAGGAAGGGTCTCCTGTATAAAGTTTCAGCTAAGTTTATTTTGCAGACTCACGCTGAAGGGTTCCAGAGACAGAAAGATCCAGATCAAAAGAATGCCTAGGGTTAAGTATGGGGTCAGAGGCCAATGGTCTGAGGGCAAGAGGCAATGAACTATAGGACATGAGGGCAGACCGTCAGTGATACTGCAACCAATGGGGAAACAGGGAAAGGAGAAACTTCTTGAACCAGGGACATGTATGAACAATAGAGGTGGGTAAGACCAACAGGCCAATGGGAAAAGCAAAACTGAGGTAGATTAACATAGAGCTGAAGAGCACCATGGGGGAAAATCTTTTTCTTCACCCTAAATCCTCTTGAAGATTCTTCCAGGGCATTTCCCTGGAAGTTCCCCTTACAGGCTCAAGGGCCTCCACAATGTCCCAGCATCAGAATTTTTGAAGTTTTCTTCTCCTATGACTATGTTGATGGAACAAAAGATGGAGCTTGTTCAACAACAAGCCATATTTCATGTTTAAATGCATCACCAGCTATAGAGAATCATGGAATATCTTAGGTTGGAAAAGACCCTTAAGATCAAGTCCAACCTACCACACCCATCTGCTATCAGTGAGTATTTCACAGTGTCATTCTGTCTTCCAACTTAGCCACAGAAAGCACAAAGTTTGGTTAATTTTTTTTGTTGGCTATTGTTTGGAGTTATGGATTTTTCTGTTTGTTTTATTTTAGGAAAAAATCCCCTGCACTGGATTTGTAATGTGTACAAAATTCAGACACTTTTCATAGATGTGCACTACGGGAAAGGCTCAGTCCCTCAGGGCTTTCAGGAGAACATTAATGCTTCTAGACACACCCCAGTCTGCCTTCAGGCCTATATTGCATATTTTATGTATTTTTCAATTTGGCCAAGACAACTCCCAATGCTGTGAAGTTTCAGTATATGCTCCCCAGCAGTTTCCTGACAGTATTTGCTGAAAAACATCCTTAAGGAAGCCCTGCAGACCTTGCTAGCAACATTTGTCCCTGCTTGATCTGCTCTCAACTGTCTGATCAGTCACCTAACTACAGGCTGGGGAAATAACCACAACTTCTGCTACTCCTTATGTACTTCCCTTACACTTACATTATTTTGTGATTACGTTACTTAACCAGTAATACACATACAGTACCCATTTATCTCACCAAGGTGTTGGAAGATCCTGCAGGATGAGAAGGGGAGGGCACATCCTGATCCCCAAACGAAGAAGCTATACTTTGTTCCTGCTACTAATTAGAGGAACAGCACACAGCTGCAAAATTTATCATTAGTTTAAATGGAAAGGAACTTAGGGCAATGAAAGCAAACAAAAAACCTCACAAGTACAGAAATCCACTGAAGTGTCATGAATTGAGTTGCTTCCTGAGGTACTTACGGAGCCGTGAGATAGCCTTCCAAGAAGCCAGCAACATACATAATATCTTCATTGCTTAATGTCTGAGTGCCATAGCCTGCTCTGATCTCCAGGACACCCCAGCCTGTTGTCTGTAGACTGTTGTTGTAGAAGCCATAAGCATCTCCTCTCCTGTCCAGGGTATTCCTGACCTGAAGTGTTTTTTCAGCTCTATTCCAGTACACAGTTGCATAGCGGAGTTCTGTGGTGGAGAAGAAAGGAGATAAGGGAAACAAACATAAGTAGGTGTTTCCTATGCAATACTGAAATGTCAAGACAGTATTTGTCAATTTAAAAAAGTTAATTTTATAACTTTCCATCAGGCTTAGTTCTACTATAGAGATCAACACTAATGCTAGTGTACTGAAAAAGAGCATGAGGACTAATGGAGTTTTACAAAAGCTCCCAGATTAACATTCTCATGTTATTCTTCTGGAAGTTATCTACAACTCTTTCAGTGTACAGCTCCAGCGAAGCAGTGTTAACATAAAACTCTGAGAAGTATTTCCCTACCTGGCCCAGAAGACAATCTACACAAATCTTACTGAAAGCACCTTTAGAAGACAGAGTGCCTTAATGACTGCAAAGGATTATAAACTACTGATGACTTAATTTTCCATCTAAAGATTCAAAAATTTGTGAAAGCTTTCTAACTGACCATCTGGGGAACCAATCCCTGAGGTGGCATAACAGAAGCACTAGGACTCAGTGGATCACAAGTTTAAGGACAAAAGCATAGCAGGTATGCAATCCTTTACAAGTACACAGTGTGTCTCAACCATCTGAAATAGAATTGACCCCAAGCATGATACGAACAGGAAGGAGGGGCACTAGACTTATCAGAATTGCATTTGGACTGCTGTTTTCAGAAACATTCTAGATTACTTGTGCTTTAATCCTGCAAAGCTGAAGAACAAAGAGCAAGGTAAACAGTTTCTGAAAAAAAAAACCCAAACAAACAACAACAAAATCAAAATGTCCCCCATATGATTCTAATTGAAGCCTCCCTAAAATGGGCTGAAATTACATCAGCATGTGTCTTGGGTTATGGAACCAAAAATGCGTATTCTATTTTCATCTGCTGAAAGCAGTTGGGGAAATGTTTTTGTTTTTTTCTTTATCTCTTGTTACTCTGGGGCGAGGGGGGAGAGTGCCTTTCTGATAATGGTTCAGCTGTTAAAACCAGGTGGGGTACTGTTTCTTATCTCTTTCACCACCNCATTTGTATTTTTAATATTCCTAATAAAAGAACTGTTATTCCTATTCCCAAATCTTTGCCTGAAAGCCCTTAATTGCAAAATTATAATAATTTGGAAGGGAGGGGGGTTTACATTCTCCATTCCAAGGAAACTCCAGATTTCCCTAGCAGATACCTGTCTTCTAAACCAAGACAGCATGACTGATCAAAGCACTACCATATCACTGTGAGAACAGTTAAAACATCGTATGTCAGAGGTCCCAGAATTATTTTAAAAGTTTTAAAGGATAAATTCATAAACAGCCCTTCTGAATGACTGTGCAGCCCTCTGGCACATCAACAAACTTGCTGAGGGTACACTCTGCCCCATCACTGAGGTCATCAAGGAAGATGCTGGCCAGTATCAACCACTGGCACAGACCACTTGTGATCAGACTCCAGCTAGGCTTTGTTCCACTGTGCACTAGGTCAGTCTTCATGAGGTACCAGAGACTTCTCATGGGAACAGAAAATGCATTGGCAGAACCAGAACTTTAGTAGTGAAAGAACTTTGCTTTTTCCACATTCTATGAAAATAAGTTGTTACATGAGTCTGTTTAAAGATGAAGTAATTTCAGGGACCTGGAACACAGTGTTTAAAAACATGTTTTTCATCTGCCAGGTACTGAGGCTATTTAAAGAACAGACACAACAGACTTTCAGTAACTGTTGAAGCAGCTATGAGCTTAGTCTTCTGTTGTCTCCTTAACTATATTCTAGTAATAGAAGCAGTAATTTCTACTTTAGGTTAAAAGTAAACATGGGAATCACTCAGACTGAAAATCTGTAAACAGAAGAGCAGGTTGGTAACAGTCATCACTGATGAAAGCCAAGGACCACCTTACAAAGCTAAAGCTTACCTACAAAAAAGTCAGGGAGGAAGTTATGTGAGGGGGTGATGCAAAGGGTCAGAGCAGAACACAACTCGCCTGTCCAGCAGTAAATGGGAGGGCTGATTCCAACCAAGAAGCCCATTTCAGGGGAGAGGAAAGACTACTTGCACAGTAAACAAAGATGTTGAGTAATGGATAAAAGGAGAAAGAACAAGTAAGGCAAGCCATGACCATCTTTCCATCTCTTCAGGAGGCTGTGGAGAGTTGGCTGGAAGTCAAGAGGACCCAGGGCAGCTGGGTATTGCCATTAGTGCCTGCAAACTAAATAGGTATGTCAGAATACCTGTTATACCTATACAGAAACTGTCTGCCTAAAGCAAAATAGCTGCTGATTTCCTTTGGAAAAGAAAGTTGATGCCAAAGCCAGACAGATGCATTTGACACAGGTGCTCTTACACAGCAGACTATTTCTGTTTTATGCTCTGCCAGAGCATGAACGTGCAGAGTTGTTTTCAAAAGTCAGAACAAACTTTTCAATTATCCCTGGAGTTTGCCCTGCCCCAACTTCCGTACATGACAAATTTAATCTGAAGAAAACCAGGACTCTAAGAGGATGGGAGGGAAGGGGAAACATTAAATTACAAGATAATTTGCAACAAACCTTGAGAGGCCTTTAAAGGAATAGCATCAAGGTAGCTGTTATAGTTTAACAACAATGCAGGAAAACACTATTTCCTATTACTGCTTTTATATACAAGAAACATGTGCACATTTTCAATCCTGTTTGAGTTCTCAAACAAACAGGAGTCTTCCTAGTGAATAATATTGGCATTTCTATATTTATTTTTGGAGGGCGAGGCAGGGGCCCCTAGCACCTCTTATCCCAGCAATCATATTGGTCAATTTTTGCATATAAAACAATTGCAATGTCTCCATGAACCTACAAATCATCCTTTCATCATCAAAGTTAAGACTTCTAAGTGTTCAACCTACTAGGACTCTGACAAATCAAAGACTGTGACAATCTGTAACTATTCCACAACAGTGTTGGTTAGAATAACCTCAAGAACACACCAAAGCATACTCTATCTACTGATTTAAAATCACAGGAGACAGGGTAGGACACTGGAATCATCCTTCCCCTCCATGAGCCTGCCAGGAGAACTGCACAGCATCAGCAATGCAGAGTTTCACCACAACCACCAGTGGGGTGGGAGAGAGACATGCACAAGTTCAGGGGCAGAATAAGCCTGGAAAAAAAGAGTTTCTTATCCTTTCTGCAGACAGTAGATACTGGGAGGAACCCTCCTTCAAGCTCCCTGCTTTTAAAGATACATCAACCCTTCTGCCAAAGATAGATCCAGAAACAGGGACTATAGCTGGGAGAGTGCTGGAATTTTGACAGCAAGTGAGAAACGTCTGCTTTTTGTCAAAATTATTCCCTAAATAATGGGAAAAGGAACATATTTCAGCCAGGAATAGGAGGTGGTAGTGGTCCCTTTGGGTTTTAAGCTGAAACACCAAATCTGTTCTCCATCTTCTGGGCTCAGTGCAGGCATTTCCAGAGTTATGTTAAAAATGGATATTGTCTTTTACTTGGTGGCAGCGGGACAGTAGAAATGCATACATGTGCATTAGAATACAAAACAAAAAGCAGATGCTGAAGAGTACATGAAGGAATGGCAGTAATTTGCAATAAAAGAACAGAATTGACAGAGAAGATGAAAAATGAAAGAAAAGCAGTATGGAGATGGCCCAAGACAATCCAACAAGCACACTACTACTAATATTTATTAGATAAATTAGAGCTACAAAAATAACCCCTGACACGCCTTAAGAATGCCAGTAAAATTTATTTGGCAATATGCAACAGCTGATTTTCCTTATGCTTTCCCAGATATAAGCTGTTTTTAAAACATATACGTATCAAGTTAGGTTACTGGACTTTATAATTAGAGAAATGAGTAGAACTCTTTTCCTTGCAGATGAAAGAACTACAAGGTCTGGGAGTGAGAAATAATATTCATATTTTTCCTTAGTCTGACAAACAAGCCAACTCACAACCAATGGAACACTGGTTAGTTCATATGTAACAAGCTAAATTAACAACTGTGAGCATCTTCTACTAATATGAAAACTGGTTTCCTAAAGTACTAATTTTACTAATTTAACTACTAACTTTTGTCTGTGGCTTTCCAAATGTGAAGCTATTTTTTTGTAAAGGTGTTCTTCATAGATTGTGCCTATGCACTTTCTACTAAATAGGGAAGATATCACTCTCCTGTTTCACTGAAAACTAGTTTTGCATCACTTCAAAATACAAAAAAAAAAATCTAAAACAAAATTGCACATTTGATTTTGGTATACCCTCCCCTACAGCTAATGCTCAGTAGGAAAGATTATATTATCACAGTGTAGCATTTATATACTTCAGGTCAACCATAATAAGGGTGTTTCTGAACAATTCTTTAATTTGAAAGAGCTTGACCTATTTTTCCATTAAAAATTTTATAGAATCATAGAATGTTAAGGGTTGGAAGTAACTTTAAAAATCATTTAGTTCCAACCTCCCTGCAATAGGCAGGGTCACCTTCCACTAGCCCAGGTTGCTCAGGGCCCCACCCAACCTGGCCTTGAACATTTCCAGGGATGGGGCATCCACAACTTACTTGGGCAACCTGTGCCAGTGCCTCACCACCTCACAGAAAAGAATTTCTTCCTGTGTCTAATCTCAATCTGCCCTCTTTCAGTCTAAAACCACTGCCCCTTGTCCTGTCACTACATGTGCATATAAAAAGTCCATTTCCCTCCTTTTCAGAATCCCCCTCCAGATACTAGAAGGCTGTAGTGAGATCTCTCCAGAGCCTTCTCTTCTCCAGGCTGAACAAGCCCAGCTCCCTCAGTCTGTCTTTGTGGGAGAGGTGCTCCATGCCTCTGATCATCTTTGTGGCATTCCTCTGATCCTGCCTATTCATGTGTTTATTTTTTTAGAAGCATCCTTTAAACTATTTTTAAAAGGCTGTATAACTCTAAAGAATGAGGGAGATTTCAATATACAATTATTATTGGAATCTATTACAAAACAAAAGTATTTCAGGGCTTCCTTAGAGATTAATTTAAACCACACAAAAAATTAACAAAAAGCCCAGTAATTTTCAAATAAAGGAGTAAATGTTTTCTTGATCTGCCTGAATATAAGCTATTTGCATTTTCTATTCCACGGGCCTTAATTCATCCTATTTCCTCATGCACTTCAGGTCTAAGTAATTTTTCACTTTGCTTCCAACAGGCCTGTCATTATTTGAAGCCTAATCCCCTGATCTGTGCTTACATCAGTGAAAAACAATATTCAAATGTGACCTATCAATTAAGAGTTTCAGTCTTGTATGGTTTTCATGTTCACAAGGATACTCACTAGTAAAGCTTAGCAAATTTGCAAAAACACTAGTACCTAGTATAGGTCACCCAGAGGAAACAAAAATGACCATTCAACAAGTAGCTTCACTAATCTCAGAGCACCTCAATTTAAGTCATATTAAAGAACATTCTCTAGAAACATTTTCCAAAGTGCATGATTAATCATCTTCAAGGCATTCAAAATGCTAAAGAGCAATGAACCAATTAAAAAAAAAACCCACAAAACAACAGAATCTAGACAATTCACAGTGTTGAAAGTCATCTACTCTATTAAATAGCCAAAAGGCGTTTCTATTTGCTCCTTTGTAGTTTTCTACCAGTAATTCAATTATGACACTAGAAATCAGTTGGGCATTAGGTAAAACTATGTCATACCCTGAACTTCCTTTCACTTCCTCTAGATAATTCACAGATGACCCTTCCTTCCTTCCTCCTAACTGAAGTTTTTGCCAATCCAGGTAAAGTTTTAAAAGTATGTCTGCAGGATGAGATAGGACTGCCCACAAAATAATACAGTCATAAAATTTTGCACACATTGAAACAATTGTTACCTGAATTTCTCCTTGGTTTGTGGCAGTTAATACATTAACTGTGAAATTCCTGGGAGATAAGCACTGAATGCAGCCAATAAAACTTTCAGAATTTATTGCAAGCAGCACAAGAGCGAGATACTGTGTCCCTGCCTGGGGCAGCGTAGCTGAACAAGGTGATTCTGAAAGTCCCTTCCAACTCAAACCATTCTGGGATTCCATATGAGTTCTGAAGCAGAGACCGTGACCGACACCCACAAGGTAGCGCTTAAAACTCTGTTAGTCACGAGTTGCAGTATGCTGTAGGCTACAGCACCACAATGAAGTCTTCATCCTGAACGATTCCCGTGCCTGCATGTGACATTGAAAACCAGCTCGGGTGGGAGCTTAAGGCAATTTCCCACCTGTTGGATCCTCAGTTTGATTCCCCGAGCCCCTTCTGAGAACTGGGAGGATGTTTAGAAAGCGCCGGTACCGAACACCCACGAGGCAGCACGGTCGCGCCGGCCCGGCCGCCGGGGTACGAGGCGCTCCCGGAGCAGCCCCTAAGGGAGCCAGAGCCAGCCCGGCCGGCGGAGCCCTGCCGTGGGGAGCGGGGCCCCGGCAGCCTCGCACCCGCGTCCCAGGCGGCAACAGGCGGAGGCGCGGCTGCACAGGGGGTCTGTGGCCCCCTCTCTCCACCCCGGGAGAGCTGCGCTGCCTCCGCCGCAGCCAACCCCAGGCCGGGCTACCCCTCCCGACCGCCCGGCAACCCCGGGGCTGGGGGCACTCGCGGGGCAGCCCCGATGCCTCCTTTCGTCCCGCCCACCACGACAAAGAGGCTGTGGCCGGCCAGCCACCCCCCGCGCCCCCACTAGCCTCACCTGCGCGGCCGCCCGCCGCCGCCCACAGGAGAACGAGCGCCCAGCAGCAGCAGCCCACACCAAAACCTACCCGGGCCATACCGCCACTCCCCCACGCCTCCTCCGAGAGCCAGGAGGCGGCGGGACTTTAAGAAGTTCCCTCGCTCAGGGCAGGTCTCGCCGCTGCCCCCGCCTCCTCCGGCGCCCGCCCCGGCCGCGGCGACCCGTGCTGGAGGTGGGCCTGCCGGGGACGGTTGCTCCTCGCGCCGGCCGCCGGGATGTGTCCCGGGAGCGGCGGCATCTTTCCTGCCCCGATACGGGTTTGGAGACCTCCAGGCCTGGCTGACGTGTGGGAATCACTCCTGGCCGAGGTCCGGCCCCGCTGGGTAGTGAAGGCTGCTCTCCCAGGCAGGTGCCTGTGAGGCCCCTGGATTTCCCAAAGGTGATTAACCTAAAAGGGGCGAAGGTTTACCAAGAAACGCCTCCGAAAAGACACAAGAAGAGTTGGGCAATGCCTTGTCAAACTATGCGTTTTGCATCACAGGAGGGGCAGCTTTCAGCCCCGTTGGGAGCAGCAACGGCTGTGTGTGTCCCAGCAGAAGAAATGAGGGACAGAACTTTTCCTAGGGTTGACAGATATAGACAACTTTCCGTGGGGTTTTCCTTTGCACCCGTGATTCAGACCATTTTGAAGCACTACATTTTTGTTTCACTCACTGTTGGATATTTTGCCATTATCTGAAAAGAACCATTAATTGGACTTTGTGTTTCAGTAATTGTTTGAGACGGTTTGAATTTGATACCGATGCCTGTAACAGACTCATATAACAAGGTCACATGCCAACCAGTTCAGGCCAAGTATCAAGCCTTGGCCTTAAGCCCGGGATAAGAGCCCTATCTCCAGGCTGCAGGGATCCATCCATACCTATCACTGCTTTGTTCTGGTCTACTTTTCACTTAGAGAGAAGGAAAAAGCAGACATTCAAACCAGAAACCAGGGGTTTTTAAAGGAGTAGTCAAAGTTGATTTTATTTTGATGTGTAGGTAACAGATATGTGCAGGGACAGAACGATATGAAAAAGAAATCTACCAGAAGATGGGTCCATCAACTCATTGCTCAAGTAACTATTTCTCTTCACAAAATGATACAAAATTTATTATCTGAAGAACACTGAAAAGAGAAGGGTGCTGAAAACTAAGCACTATTTAAAGTAATCCAATCAATGTCAGCAGACGTGCTCTAAAATAATTTGTATCTTAGCGGTATCAAGGATGGAACCCATGAAACTCTTCTTTAAAAAGAGAAGTTAGGTCACTTGTATCACTTCAAAGATCAGAACAGACTGCTATGGGGGTGGCCTGTATATACATAATTGATTGCTCCAGCTTGCTGTGAGGGGCTGAGACTAGCTCAGCCTCCTGTTCCTGTAGCCGGTTTTGTAGCAATAAATAATTCTTTTTACCACCTCGTCATTTGATTGCTACGTTGGTAACAATAGTGGTCATCTTCAGGCTTTATGAGTCCAGCACTTGTCACTACATTACAGCTACACTTGCTGAGTGTTTCAACTACATCAACCAGAATAGCCCAGCAGCGCCCAGCACAGCAGTCACACCCAAGAACCCAGACATAGAAACAAAGCTTGTTGATTGGCACCATGAGGTAGGAAATAGCAGATTTTATACTTTTATTGTACTCATACTCTTTTTAATATGTACCAGTTTTAGCACATCAGGGTTTGTTTTTTTCCTATACTCATCCCAATGAATGTTTCCATTAGGACACAGAGGATGGTATAGTATTAATGCCAGTTTGAGTTTCAGATCAGTTATACATAATGTGAAAGCTGTGGGTACACACTTTCTGCAATTTTTCTGTCTCATGTTCCTGAGTGTAGGAATTTACATTTATAAGGTAAGATATAAGCCCTACAGAACCTCATTATTTAATTTTTCCAGTAATCTTTGCACTTCAGGTCTCTTTACGTCTACATTGTTCCCTTGGGGTGTGTGTGTGTTCTTACAAAGCCAGTTTCTCCTAAAAAGAAAAAACAGATGCAACTGGATTGCTCTCTTTTAATTATTTTTATGTTGTGTAGTTGAGCAAAAATGCTGTTCAAAACTATAAAATAATGATTTTACACCAATTTTATTGTTTGAATACTGACCAATATTTGACAATGGTGGAAGTAGTTCTGCTTTGAAAGACAACAATGCACAAAAGGCCCTTGCAAGAGCAGATGTTATTCACACACTAGATGCTATTTCTTCATGTGAATGCTGATTTTCTCTTACATGCAGCCCCTGTGCTTTTGTTGCTTTTTAAAGCTGTTTATTAATATCAGTGCCATGGTGTCAGTTGAAGAACGAGTCATCTGAGCAAAACCTGCTTGACTGTAAAACTGCATCCAAGTTGAATTGAAAAGGTCTGAGGTTAAGAAGTCCCAATAATTTTATTTCCTTAATTTCTGTTTCACTTCTGGTTTGGGGGCAGAAGCAGAAGTGGCGAAAAGATATGAAAGTGTCCTGTTTTGCAAGAATGACAGTTTCATTTTTCAGGCCCAGGAGATTCAGATAAACTTTAGAAACCATACTTCTGGAATAATCTCCCAATGTAAAAAACAGAAGTGTCGTCTCTTGAACAAAGTCAGCTTGATTAAAGAAAACATGTGAAACACGGAGGAAAACAGCAAAAGAAACAAAGTAGCAACATATCCAGGTTTTACATATGATATATTTAATTATATTTTCAAATATATTACACCAAATCTTTCTTCAAATAAAAATTACAAATTAGATACAACATCTAAAGATCATGACAAATTAAGATTTTGCTGTGAATATTTTTGGAAGTGGATTATTGAACAGGCTATCACAGTTAAAAAAAACCCCTAACTAAAACAAAACCCACCACTATTTTCCAGACTCTAGTGCAAACACGTTCATTACCCTAAATCATGCTGCATGTGTCCTAACAAAGTCATCCAGCAATTTCAAAGTTACAGTGAAGAGAGGTTTGATTTACTGATAGCAGGTCAGACGGTAAATAGGATGCTTGAAAAGGTGTTTTCTTTTTCCTCTACCTGAGTCTATAAGCCTCCAGCCTCCACATGAAGTTGTCCAGAGAGTTGTTGACTCCTTTTTGAGTCACAGTAGACATCCAGTTTTAAACATACGTGGTAAAATTCTCTGTACTGACCAGTTGCAGGTATTCCAGGGTGCCTGATCGGTAGCTACCTACCCGTGAAAGCTCCTGTGCCTTGGATCCTTCATCTTCCCTTTTCTGAAGACTATTGGTTATCATCTCTGCTAAATCATCTTGTAACCGCTGCTGATTCTCCCTAAAATCAACAAGATGGGGAAAAAAAATCAGTGGTTCACATGTTTTTAGTGATCCTCAGATCCCAGAGATTTTTAAACATTTCTATTCCCATGTTTTTCTTAATGACATTCACACACTACTGATAATAAGTGTGGGCAGGACCAAATTCCGGTTCTGAATTTGGGAACACAAGTCAAGATTTTCATGTGAGTTTTCCAGATAGTATGGATCAGTGTCTCTGCACAAGAGTTTGAGGAGTGGTGTCATTATTGACCATAAAAAGTCATGATCACTTGCACGAAAAGGAAGACACAAACTACATTCAATCCTAATCAAAATAGTTTTTAGCTCTCAACACAATTACTGCCCACAGGACATTAACTATTCAACTTCAAGTTGCCTTCAGTAGTGGAGTTGCCATTGTTTCAGAACTTTCTTCAGAGTATTTGGCTTTTGCTGGAGTATCCATATATGACAGTTTTTAAAAGGCAATTGTGTATGAGGAAGTGAAAACAAAAACATCACTGTGATCCAGCTCAAGAGGTACTTTTAATAGTACCTCTGAATTCCAGAAGATTGCCAAATCAATAATTCTGGTAGTCTCAACAGATCATATTAATTTTAAAAAAGGAGTTCTGCATTTACAAAAGAGGTGTATCACGAGGTAGTCTTGACAGTATTTCGTGCTCAGCCCAAACACTTGTACTTTCCATTTTAAAAACAACAAAGCTCATGAGATTCTGTAGCAGACTGAAAATTTGATTATTTCTATTTTGCAAATGCCCTGAGAAAACCCTCATATTCCGCTTTATCTCCTCTTTTCTCCTAGGGAATAAATGGACAGAGAATTCTATTTGTGCAAAGGACACACTGTGTAAGACTCAAAACTTACAGTAGAAGCAAGCTGTAATATTTACTTATGCATTTCAGAACAAGGGATCCCCACGTATCTGGCAAACACCAATTTGCAATATCATTGCTTCAATTTGTAATGAAACACTCTCATTTCAAAGCAGATGGCAACAAATTCCCACTTAGTGAAGAGTGACTGTACACAGGTGTTTAGAGCAGAAAGTGAGGAATTTTCAGATTCAGTGAGTTTGCAGGAAATAAAGAGGTACTCATATGCAAAATATACACTAAAAAGTGCAACAAGTTATCCTGACTTCAATTTTGCATAGTTGCTCAAAAACATCACTTCCACTATTGCTATATTTTATTCAATTCTAATGCAAAATGATGGCTCAGTTCCAGAACATCAACCACATATTTTTTAACCAATAACTTCTCTAAATGTTAGAAAGTGAGCTCTTGTTTAATTTTTAAGGGCTTTATTCCTGTGCAGTACTACAGTAACTTTGCTCACCTCTTGTAGCAGAATAGTGCTTGAAATCCTGCAAGTTTCATTCATGTTACAAATTCTTCCACAAGAGCTCACACACACTTGTGGTTTTCCTTGTCCTGTAGTGTGACACACAGGTGCCACTAGGACTAAACTTGTGGGAATATTATTAAGTTTCTCATTTTCCCATCCACCTCTTGCTCTTATCACATCAACAACTTGTCCTGTAAGTCTTACACCCTTTCCAAGCCAAAGAACCTGCTAAATGTTTATCTAGACAAACAACCTTCAGCACACACATAGTCCCATGTAATGAATGTTTACATGTTTATGTGCACAGACATTATTAAGCCTCTAACAACTGAAGGCGAATTCAATGGTATGAAAAAATCCACAAGTGCCAAAGGCTAAAGTGCAAAGAATGGGAATTTTTCTCCCTTTTCTTATAAAAAGACCATCTTACACAGAAGGAGGTGTTGGGAGATTGTATTTCTTGTCCTCAGTACCCGTCAACCAGTAGGTAATTTCTGTTCCTCTGCCCTAATATATATGACAAAGAAGAGAAAGCACAGTTTTGGGATTAGAATGCAATTTCCTGTAGTTAATTTAATAATTTAACTTAATTTAACTTAATTTAACTTAAATAATACTCCATTGCACATCGCCATGTTTGTCTTTCCTTCTTTTCAGTAACTGATGCTAACAGCAAGGGATTACAAATTAGAAGTGAGAAGAAGAATGGGGCAGCTGCAACTGCACACTCACTTCCTTGTTCTATAACCTGAAACAAGTAGTGGGAGAGGTAGGCTGTGCTGCCTGCCATCAATTCCCAAGGACAGACAAGTGTAATAGATTGAAATAAATGGATTGGTAGATATTGAGCCATTAACAAATTAACACTAGATTCAGGTTCCCTTTCAGCAGATGACTTCACTCTACAATCTTCTGTTCCAAATGGTGTGTTTCATTTATTCTCCACATCTTTATGTTGCTTTAATGTATGAGTTAGGAGCTCTTCATTGCCTTCATTGTCTTTATAGAAGTGTCTTCAACCACTAGAGACTGTGATACCAATTGATCAGTAATCCTTGTTCCTCAGCTGTTAATTAAGTTCAGTGGTACTCTGAGCTATACAATACATTTTACTATTCCTTTTCTCTGTGTTCATGTTTGCACATGGTAAAGTTTACCTTCAAGTATGTTTCTCCTCTCTCTTCATACTGGAATTGGCAGTCTGTTCTTTTCAGGATGTTAATTGTGGAACCGTTTACATGAATCCTTAAAGCTAAAAAAATAAAGAGACAATGAAAGCTCAGCTTGGAAACATCTCACATGCATTAAGTATACATGAAAACTGGTGCTATAACACAAGCTCCTTCAATTGTTATCATCATAAATTCTGAGAGCTAAATTAAATGAGAAGCAATTATACTGCTATATGAAAAATCTGACTCCACTACAGAGCATATCCAAGCAGGAATAGCTGGTACAGCCCTGGATCTGAAATACAGGTGACAACGGTATCTGTAGTAGTTAGATGTCAAAAGGGAAAAGAGTAATTGTGTGTGACCTACATAGAGAATGTGAAGACACTGGGCAGAAGGAGGAAAAACTGGCTCTTGCCACAATTCCCTAATGGTGAAGTTGATGACATAATTGCTTCAACTTAAAATACACAGTCAGCATATTTACACAACAAAGCTGTAATACAATTCTAGGTCAAACTAAAATCTGTGGTTCATAGAGTAAAATAAAATTCCAGACATATAAATATCATATCTTCCAGAGGAGCTCAGGCAGTGAACCAGCCTACAAACTCCCAGTTACCAGGACTGAAGCATAAACAAGGAACAACTCTTCCTTGCCCAGTGAAGTGCCCACTGTCACTTTGGACAATTAAATAATTGGTAATCAAAACAAATATGGCTTCTTTATCTTTAAAACTTCTGCAAGCTGAAAATAAATTGTTCTCAGCTGAAAAGAGATACTTCAGTCACAAACTAACCAATAGCCTTTGGTTCTGTTACACTGACAGCTAAAATTAAATCCTTACGCAAGCCTGTGGATTCCATCCGCGAAGCTGTGTTTACTGTATCACCAAACAAACAGTAACGAGGCATTTTTATTCCAACCACACCAGCGGCACATGGACCTAGAAATGGGGTGCAGAGAGATAAAAAGGGTGAATCAAGAGACTTTATTTATTTGGGAGGTGTCTCACTGTTGCATAGCAGTGCAGTGCCTGGGGGAACTCGGCATTCCTCACCAATGGCAATACTTTCTACCTCACTTCCCTCAGTATCTTGTGGTCTCCCACTACAAACCAAGCCTAGCTCTGTTTTTCTTGCATAATCCAATAAGATCATAAAAAGGACACAGCTGCACAGTGTTAATTGTATGTAAGCACAATTTCTGTGCAGAAAAAAAGAAGTACGTTTATTAACTGTCAAGTTTGGAAGCTAGAGAAAAACAGAATAAGCTTCATTATGCAAGGGTGAATAGTGGTGCCTCAAGAGGCTTCCCAGTGCCTCAGTCACTTTCTCTGACATGTTCCTCCCCTCGCAGCTGGTGTTGAGGTGGTTGAGGAATTTCCCAAAGTTGTTGCACTATCTGGAGTTCCCTTTTGGCAAAAAGCATTTTTATAGATAAATTAAAACATTAAGTCCCACACAGACTCAACAAAAGTTTTGCCTCCAAAAGCACAAAATACAGGCTTGCATTTTTTGCCTAAATAAGCATAGCTAGCCATGACTGATCTCCACTTCAGTCAGAGAGAAATAATCTGTGAAGGTTTATTTGATACAACTGGTTTAATCGCACCAGGAACGGTGGCTGTTGCTCATCCTAGTTACTGGTTTAAGCTGCGAATTAATGGTTATGAGCTATTTCACTACAGCAGGAGCAAAACAGTCACTTATTTACTTCAGTTACTCTTCCCCATGAACATTTTTTCAACTTGATACTTCATGAGGAGGGCAATTGTGTATGGTATATTACCAGATCTTGTATGGGTGTTAATTCTTTGCAAAACTAGGCAACAACATTGTCGCTGTTGATCTAGCACTACTGTGTACCAGAGTGAATTCCAATGCGAATCCAAACAGGCAGCCCTGGCAGATGTCTCAGTTCAAAAGATCCCATGAAGCTGAGGATGTCCAGAGCCATCATGGAGATGTCCACTGCGTGCCGGTTGCCATTCCTCTTCGGTAAACCACTCACCACCATGTAAGCATCACCAATGGTCTCCACCTGTGGAAATAAAATCAGAACTCACTATTTCCAGACATAGAAAAGTACATCTTTAGTTAAAAGCAGAAAGATTTTATCAGATCCTCTTGTTCATGACTGAACATTTCTTCCCCCTGAGAGCAGGATTGATTAGTTTAAGGTAGCTGACACCATTTGGGTATATAAGTGTTTGTAACTATACCCAACATTCGAATTAATGAATGTGTGACCACCTACTGTACAAAATTTGGTATAAGTAGGCACAGTGAAAGCATATTTAAATGATGTAATCCTGACCTGATTTTCTCTCTTTTGCTTTGCTTAGAAGGCAGATTCCCAAATCCACATCATGCAATATGATTTATGTCCACTGTTTGTAAATTAGCAGAATTACAGAGGTAATCACCTTGTAAACATCATGATGGTCAAGAATGTGGTCAAAGTTCTTGTAGATATCGTTAAGCATATCTACCACCTCCATAGGAGTGCTGTATTTGCAGAGCGTGGTGAAGCCAACAATGTCACTGAAGTAGATAGTGACTTCTTCAAAGAGCTCTGGCTCTACCCGGCCAGTCTCCTTCAAAGACTTTACTACTGGCCTGTGGAAATAGAGAAGGCAGGAACACAGATGACTAGTGTCTACTATTAAAGGTATTTTTTATGCAATCCTATCACAGTATTGCTTTCTCTGTAGGAAACATTAAATAGTTTGCTGAAACTGCCATTGTAATCTCATTTTAGATGCCCATAATGCGTTTTAGCTGGGGACCTCAAAAGTACTTACAGACTTTCAAAATCCAAGTGTATGAGTAGCCATGAGGCAACTGAGACACAGGCAACTGGGCTTCTTGGTTAAGGTCAGAAACAGAGATATTGAGTCAAATTTAAAACTGAAATTCTGAACTTCCGGACATATTCTACCCATACAATAAGTACAATAAGTACAATAAGTACAATAAGTACAATAAGTAAGAACAGACATATTTTTTTCTGTTTTCCCAGCACAGATGTAATTTCATTATAACAATTACATCAACTCATCCTGATTTCAGATGAGATATCTTAGTCTGGTAATTTATGGAAGAAAAATTCAATACCATGACAGTCAATGTCTATTCAAGTGGGACCTCCTTTTTCCTGCAATTCTAAATCCAGGGAAATATCTGTTCCTAGTGGTGATATTAGAAGAGAGGAACTAAAAGAGACCCAGAGAATTATAGGTTTTGCACAATGCCGTGATCTATCTACAACAAAACAGTAACAGTGTGATAGGAACAACAAAGAGTGGAAGGAGACATTAATTCCTTGTTGCACTGTCTATACAGCCAGATCATTCCTCATTTACCCCAAAACTGGAGTGAACAAACACTTTTTTTTTTT
>VYXD01010584.1:288-43915 GCA_013397195.1 Hylia prasina | reverse complement strand
TTTTTTTTGCGTGTGTGTGTGTGATGAGTCATAAAATCAATAAATCAATAACATGACTACTGAAATACCCTTGAAACTAGTAATGACACGTCAGGGTAGTTTTACTATTCTAAAAGTGTGCAATAACAAAATTACTGGTAATACCAATATTAGAATGTCAATAATACTTATCCTATAGCATATCCTGAAGAATCCATCTAACCCAGTATGGCCCAGCCAACCTCAGCCCCTCTCTTGCATTGCTAAGCCCCAGCCTGAAGCTGGACTGCATTCCTTCAGCTGAAGGAATGACTCTTCAGCTGAAGACACTCTTTGTAACCAGCAAGGTGCTGGAGCAGAGCAGGGCTCTGTCATGTGGGATCACTGTAGTTCTGTGCTCCCTGGAAGGCAGTGAAAGAGAGGTTTGTGCTGGAAAAGGGGATCCCGTGCATGAAGAAATGTTGAGCAAGATAATGGGTCCCAATACCATCTTGGCATGAAACTCTACTCTCTCTGTAGGGCAGAAAGCTAAGGACAGCTGCTTCTTCTTTCTTTCCTCACAGGTTTAGATTAGATGGGAAGAAAAGAGAACATAAACATTAATCCTATCCCCTACTCTGCAAGAATCAGGTGTATGTAAATAAAATGCCAGCAAAAATCCTCCGGGCCAGTTACCTTGGAAGTAACATGAAATTAAGCCTGTCTGCTCTGTCCCTCTCTGCTTTGTACAGCTCTGTCCTTTCTTCCACCAGGTGTTCCAAGTTCCGGGAGTACAGCTGCAGACGCCGGATCAGCGTATCCATGTAGCTTTCATTGGTCTGGCCATGGAAGTTACTGCAAACAACAGAATTATACAGGAGGTAAGAAGAAGGACTGGTAGCTGTACATTGTTGGGAGCAGCTAAAAGGAGGCAAAAAAGCAGCAACAGAAAACTTCTCCACTGTTTGACTTCCCTGTAGTTAGAATCCAAACTGCTTCAAGTGCATCATTCTTTTACTTACTTGGAGGCCTTACGTAGATGAATTGAAAGTCTGTAATCGACACTTGTTAGTTGGAGCTAGTAATTCTCAAAGCACCCTTCAATCACCTAACCCTGCTAATATTGTCAATTCCAGATTATGTTAGGTAGCCCAGGAACATTCATTTGTAAAAAGTAACTGAGTACTTCAGATTCTGAGAGGAAGCTAAAAATAATAGGTAGAAAACTGCACATAATGTTTAGAAAGGGACTTCACCCAGAAGAATTAAGACTTGTTTTACTCACAAAATCCTGCCGACTCAAGCCTACTAATCCCTGGAAGCAGAACTGTGGTAATATGAGCCACTCAAACCCCTTTTTGTCTGGGCAGCCTGCACTCACCAATGCAGTCTGAAAGTAACTGGGACCAGGCTGACTGGAAGAGACATATTAGTATTGTATCCAACAGGACTTCAAAATCAGTCTTACTTTAAAGAAATTTTGTATCAGGGATGCATCATCTTAGACCCACATGAGAAGAACACCATATTGTTACCAATGTAGCAATCAAATGACGAGGTGGTAAGAAGAATTATTTATTGCTACAAAACCAGCTACAGGAACAGAAGGCTGAGCTAGTCTCAACCCCTCACGGCAAGCCAGAGCAATCAATTATGTATATAAGGGCCACCCCTCATAGCAGTCTGTTCCTTGAGAGCAAGGCCAGGCTGAGGGCTGTCGGTGCCTTCTTATGGTCTCAGTCCCTTCAGTGATTGGTCCATTTTGGATCCTCTGTATGATTGGTGCATTTTCTCAGCTCTCATTGGTCTTTACCGGGGTGCTCTCTGCACCCATCATTTTTTCCCGCCATGACTTCATTNTTTTTCCCACCATGACTCATTGGCTGGTTATATTCTACAGTGAAGGCTCTGAGTTGCAGTCCCTGGGTTATCGGGAGGACAAGAGATCTTCTCCCCAGCGTTCCAAGACAACATAACAATTGTAACTACATTGAAAACACAACCCTACAAAGTCTGCAAACATTTGAAACTATACACTGCAACACTGTTTAACAATCATTTGAACAACATTACACCTCCAGGCAGCTGCCAGAACCACTTGAGAAACGGAAACAGTTGTGGATTAAAAACACACAACCACTACTCTCACAAGACTTTCTCCCTTTAACCCTTTTTTGTGTTTATAACAATATTGCAAGTGACAAGAGGCAACCTCTTTGCTTTTGTAGGATGGGGCTTAGGAGCTCTACCAGGAGGCCTCTATATTCATCTGTAGAAAGGTTATTCAGCTGATACATTCAGTTACACATAGTTCAACTTTCCTGCCCATGTAAAGTGCAAAATGATGCTGTTGGCGTTTGTTGATGGGAAGAGCTTTAAAGACTGGGGAGCAGTGTGCCAGGAGAAGTGATTAAAAGCTCACAGTTTAGTAATTGGAATAATTAATGCAGATGAAATTCTGCTGGAACAATACAGCATTGTCCAGGTGAAAGGCCTACGTAACCCCACATGGTTTATCCATTTATTATGCTTATTATTTTCCCACAACTTTGTACCACCAAAGGCCTGTAATTAATACTTCTTGTGAGTTACAACTCAACATTTCTAGTCAGCTTAATTTGGGACCATCCAAACTTTTAAATCATTCAAACGTCTATGTGCATTCATTTACCAAAATTTAAATGACGAGTCAGTATCCAACTCTTGACTAGAGACAGAGAGGGAATTACTTGATTGGTTTAAATCCCTAATTATCCAGCTTGCTACTTTCATAATGTACCAATTTGAGGTGTGGTGATCATCTCATCCTCACTCAGCTAGTACATTGTACACAGGTGTATGTATACATAACATATGCACATGCTCACCTACTTTTCTGCTAAAGAAGTGAAGACACTAGGGTTTTCCACTGACTGAATCATAATCACATCAATTTACACACTTAAAAATATGAGCTTTCTAATAGAGGAGGAATTTGGAGCATCTTAAAAAACAAAGCCCCTGCTGCTCACCTGAATATTTTAGCCAGAGTACTCTCAATTTTCTTAAAGTCAGGCCTTTTCTCTGGATCTTCCTCCCAGCAGCTCTTCACTAGTGTATATACCTTCAAACAAAAATTTAAGGAAAAGTCCACCTGAGTAATGGATATAGACAGGGAGTAGTGCTAAACAGCACTAGTTTATTCGGGAATTTCTGGTTATTCTTGACTAGCAACATATTAAATTGTGTGACTAACTGTCTTGAACCTATGGTTAGAACACTCATTGCAGGCATCTTAACTCTGTGATGACTAGTGACATGAGCTTAACTTGAATTTGCAATACGCAAATGAAAGGCAAGTAAATGGATCCAGTCTTGCAGACTGGTGTCAGACACAGTTACTGACATGGTGGTAAATGCTGTGGTAATTATATTTCCAATATCTCATGTTTGGGATTTTTCTGAAACTAGTGATTCAGCCAAGAAGAATGGGGTTGATTGTTGAATATGTGAATATCTACAATAGAGACATTTTCACTCAAGCAAGAAGCCACGGGGCTCTATCAGTGGAGAGAGGTATACTTAGGGTGTAATTCATCCCATCTCAAGGATATCTAAAATAGGTCAGAAGAATGGCACCATACAAGTGTCTGTTTCTTTCCAGTGAAATAATTTCCATGAATCATTATTTCACATTGCTGGTAATAACTATAAATACAATTTCTTCTCACAAGTTAGGGCATTTGACATAAAATGCATAGCTTTCACCTTCCCATGATCATATGCTTTAGTTTGGCCAGGACTTCCACCCTTCACCCAGAAAATGGCTTCATTAATTATTAGCTTACTTCCATCTGTCCTTCTCCCACTGTTTCCAAGGTCAGGTCTGGTCGGAAAGGCTTTGCTCCTTTGCCACTCTCCACTCTGTAAAGCTTCTCTAGTACACAAACAAGAGCAAAGTTTTAAACAAAAAAGCGTAAGAAGGACATTTATTGTGCATAGCAGTCTATGATGTTACAAAGTACTCTACAAACAGAAGTCTTCATGACAGTTCCCTCATTTTGATGTGAATTTTAACTTTGGAGTGTTTCTAAATATATGGCAGAAGACCAAAACAGGTTGGCTTGAAGGCCCCTGAAAGCAAAATTAATAGAAATGTACATGAGTATTTATTGGTCACAGTAGACATGGTTATGGCATCTTCCCAAATGAATGTTGGGCATTATTAGTGTGCCTCTCAGCATGAAGCATAATTATAGTAAAAAACAATGTGAAAAGCCCATTGCAATTTGATCAAAAGTGTGGAGACATACGCCACTCATTAGAGCAGTTCAAATCATCAGGCAGAGGCTTAACTTCCTTAAAACTAAGTTATTAATATAAATGGGTTAAAAGCATTGCATTTGTTAGCCCATTTGTACTCCTAGTAATTAAACCCATTCTATGAAAGTTATTTGGACTCTGAACACATCAAAATCAGGCTGCATTTGCACAACTCAATTTAAGCACAGCTAATGCAAAAAAATCTTCCTTTGTCTTTCTCCTGTGGACTTCAAGAATTCCAGGGGAAGGGAGGTGTTTGAAAAAAGATGTAATTTTTTTACCTCTAGAGTAAAGGAAAATTGAAAGGGATCTGTGAATCAGAACAGATTATTTATTAATCATTGATTATATTTGGGATACAATTTTACTGAAGGAAGCATATAATGACATGAGGAGGGTTGTGGAGTCCCTGCAGACATAATACCTAGGGTCTGGCCTTGGCAGGACAGATCATAGAGTCACCTTCCCAGCCTGAGAGAACTCCCCAATGGTGCTCTGTACACCATGGTTTGCCCCATTTCCTCCCCTCCCTAATGCCCCTGGCCCCTTGGTTTTTCCTTTACTCTGTGTCTCCATTGGATTTGGGATCCCAGTGGCTGGCCCCGTTTTCCCTATAGGTTGCTGACCTTACCTGCCCCTTGTTCTGCCTCCCTGCCTCGAGGTCACTGGCTGCTGAAGCTCATACTTAACCTTGAGACCTGCACATGTTCACTCCTTTCTGCTCTGGATTCCCCTTCAGCTCCTGGAAATAAACCTGGCTGGAGCTGATCTAGTGCGAGGGCCTTCTTGCCTCTCCTTACTGAGCTAGCCACATGGTGTGTGTGTGGATGTGTGAGCTTGACTGCTTTGCCTGAGTTTCCCCAAGCGGTCTTTCCACCGGAGAGGCTTTTTGGGTCCTAGGCTTCAGCTCCACTCCTAAAAACCACGACGCAACAGGTGGTTTGTAATTGCACTGGTCTAGGGCAGCTACAGATGCCTAAACATGCCCAGTGTGCATGATCACCCCAAAATGATAAAGCAGCTTCCAACTTTTTGGTACAGAAATTACACACTAGAGAAGGAGCAGAAAACTTGAGTCTGCCAAATGCTACAGAGTGGAGAAACTGCTGAGAAGTCTTCTGTGGGCTAGGAAGGAGGAAAGTCTGTGTAGGGCTCATGTATGCAGGAGGAATGTGCTGGATTTCCATGCTTGGACATGCACCTGAGAGAGGAAGTAACAACATCTATTAGCAACACTGCAATTAGTCAGTGGCAGAAAATAGTGAAACACGGAGGCAGCTTGAATTGAGCATTGGTACATGGCAAGATTTCATAATCTTGACCAGTGAATGAGGTATTTCTGCAGAAGAGCAGAGTAACCAGATGGGGAACAGCTTCTTGCAGAGATGTCAGTGAAGAGGACTATGACCTACTTACTTCTACACATTAAAAATCCAGTTCTGTATACCTGTAATGGGACTTCTTCTCTCTCATTAGCAGCAATATTATTGTACATTAAGTCGATTGACACATATTTTCATGTTGAGAAAATTGGCTGAGTAACTGACAGTAGAGTTTAATTTTTTTAAGTTGGTGGATGGAGCTCAGATATGATGTTTTTAAAATAACTCCTTTAAAGTCTGAACACAGTCCTTGCTGCCATCATTTAAGCCTGGAGAAGCAGTTATATCAGTTCTCCTGAAATGTCAGTATCATGTCTTCTAATTTGCAGAGACTAACTTCTGATAGCCTAGCCATTGGAAGAGTTTCTCTCGTGACTTAAAAACCAAATGAATCTAACACAACAGGGACATTTCTTTGTCCATTACCACTGACTCTATAATTTAGTACTTTTCCCCCTCTTTTTCTCTTGGATATTTGTAAATTAATGGTCATCCCAAGTTTGAGCTACCGTCTTCCAAAGTTAGATGACACCACAAACAAAATGCAGAAGTGTTTGAATATTTGTGGTTCACTGTCTTGCTCATCTTAGCTAATGAATGAATCAGGCATTTAAATGAGGAGTCACTTCAGCAATATGTAATAAAACTAATTCCTTTCTTTTACATGAAATTTGATAAACTGATTAACACCTTTTACTCAACTTGCATAAACAAAAGTCAAGAATAATACCAGAAGCCATTAGACCAGCAATATGTATCTTAGACATCTAATAATTCTTTTATGGAAAAAAGGGTTTGTGGAGAAATCAATCTCCTCACTGAATTGAAAATGTAAAATTTCAGCTGAAATTTACAAAGCAGGTTATTTTTTTAAGTTACAGTGGACCCAGACTTACCAAACGGCTTTCATGCCTAGTAAATTTATTGTTGTCTTACCTCATATGCTAATATATAACCACCTCCAGAAACATCACTTAGGTGCTGTTGGGTACCTAGCTTAGGTGCTATAAATTCTTTAAGTTGCATGGATTAACCTCATGCTGCTTGAAAGGGACAATCTTTCCAAAAGGACAGAATACAGTGTTAGAATACAGGTCAAAGATAAAACAAGGAACCAGGTTTATGACACTGTGACAGCCAAACACAGAGTCAAACACAGAGCAGTGAGGATGCCACCACATGTCAGAAAAGCCAGGAAACACTATGTCTAAGGCTAACTTAATAACCATTAACACAACACAGAAAGACTGCAACTGCTCAACAAGCAGTTAAAAGAATGTAGTTTGTTATGGATTTGCTTTACAAGTCAAAATGAGCAAGGTAGGGCATTGCACTTTCTTCATGTTGACAATATTTGTAAAGTTCTTGCATTCATAAGGATCGTGCCTTCCTCTTCCCAAGAAATAGGAATAGAAAGGCTTTATTTTCTCCACCTTTTATTAAGCATGGAATCCTGAAGAGTTTGGTTTAAGGGGAACGGCCATTTCTAATCTCATTTTGATTTACATTTGTATTACTGAGTTGGTGATGTCAAAAATTGTGTTTCCCCAAATATGAACACAGATTTGTGATAATGTAGGATGATGAAGATGCCCCAGAAATTTTTTTCTCAAATGTGACTCAGTAAAAGAGCTATTAGGCTGTCAAGCTGCTGCTCTAGATGTTTTAACAAATGTGAGGCAGATCTAACAGAATGACTCAGAGGTAAAGGCAAGGCCTAAATTTGTTGTTAGTAACTGTTGTTAGTCACTACAGAAACCCCAAACCCACACATGTTTCTCTATCAGTTCTAGTATATAATAATGCCTGGTTTCTGGGAATTGGGATTGACTGGGCTGGATAGGGGTGGATATTGTCCCGGTTTTAGCTAGGGTAGTTAATTTTTTCTCAGAAACTCTCAGTGTGTTGTGGTTTGAATTTGGAATAATAATGGTGTTGATAACACTCTGATGCTTTGGTATTTTGCTAAGCTGTGTTTATCCTAAATCAAGGACTTTTTTTTTTTTAAACTTGTCTCAGGTCCTCTGCCAGTGAGGAGGTACACCAAAGAAACTGGGAGAGAGCATTGCTGGGACAGGTGTCCAGACTGATCAAAGGGATATTCCACACCAAAGAATGTCATGCCTGGCATATAAACTGGGGGCAGTTACCTGCAAGGGAGGATTATCTGCATTCAGGAAGGGGAGTCTGGTATCGATCAGCAGGTACTGAGCAATTTCATTGTTCATCACTTGATTTTCCCTTTCTATTATTGTAATTACTATCACTTATCATTATTATTGTATTTCACTTTATTTTCAATTATTTAACTGTTCTTGTCTCAACCTATAAATTTTACTTTGATTCTCCTCCTCATTCCACCAGGGGGAAGGATGGTAGAGGGGGGTTTGAGCACGCGGCCACATGGTCCTTAATTCCCAGCTGGGCTTAAAACCACAACAGCCACTCAAAAACAATGTCACAAAATGCACAGTACAGGGTTTAATAGATGCACTACAGGAGGAGATGATTTTTCTGACAGAAGGTAAATTGCTAAAGTTAATTATAACCAGCTTGAACGAAGCCTGAATTGCCAGATTTTAAATGCCAACTGTTTTTGTGTCATGCAGCTGAGTTTCCGTTGTTCTTTGTTGACAATGCTGATTTATGCTGCCTAAAATAAATGGCATATTACATGTGGTTTACAAGTCAAAATAGAAAAAACTCTGAGGCCTTTAAATGTTACAGTAAGTCTGGACAGCATTGTATAATGTTAACTTCTGTAATGCTCCAGGTGAGAAGGGAAGATAAAAGGCAAGAAAACTCAATGCAAACTTTATTTACAGAAGTAGGGACACTTGCCCCCACAGTGAGATCCTTCAAACAGGCTCTTCAATCACCACCCAGAGAATGGAGCAGATGTTCAAGCAGTTATCAGAGACACTGCCTTTCACAAAACATGGAGAATAGGCCAGTTACAGCTACAACCGACCCAGAAGGGTGCAATTAAGGAGAAATCTGTGGAATTACCTCTGTTGTCCCAGCAGTGTCCGGTGTAGAATGTCTCTCTGCGTAGGATGATTTCCTGGGCAATGATCCCATAGCTGTATACATCACCCTTCTGAGATACATCAGCATGCCGGAGATGCTCAGGAGCTGTCCACAAGTCTGAAGATCCAGGTGGCAATGGGGCATGATGTAAAAGGGAAAGGAAAAAAGTAATTGCAAAAAGGGTGATCCTTCTCAGGATCTGGCTATAAAGATCTCAGCCAGTGGCCTGAGATCAGCCACTGGTTATAAAGTACTTCCTTTTTCTCTTTTCATATCCAATCCAGAGCCCACTGGTATTGTGTATTTCCTACTTTAGCATTTTTCTTGAGAAGCTGACATCAATACAGGTTAGACAAACCTCTGATGTAGTTTTCAATTTTCTGAGATTTGCTGACCCTGCTGCTTTCCACTGTAGATGCAGACTCTTACACCTTCAGAAAAGTGATGTTTATTTGCAATGAACTTGCTTTTCTTAGCTATGCTTCACAAGCTTCTTAGAAATAGCCTATGTAGCTGGATAAGACCAAGGAATGCCAGTGCTATAGTAAAAAAAACCCTGACCCATAAATTATTGAGCTAGGAGATGCAAGGGGTTTTTTATACAGCGTCTGATGAGAAGACTGCAATATTTCCTAATGGCCTTGATATCATGAAGCTACTGAAATAATTCTCAAGTGCTTTTGAGCCTGACATAGTATTACCTGCTCATAACTACTAGCTTTCTACAGAATTATTAATCTGTATTTCTCATGCAATGAGCACCATTGTACCTCCAAACCAGAATGCTGCCATGGTACAACAGCTGTGACCCGCTGGTGAAATACTGTAACAGTGACCTGAATACGCTGACCCTGAAGACAGTGTTATGATATTAGGCTGTAACACTCAGCCACAATGAATCTGTGGATCTCTTGTGAAACAGTGAGTTTTCTTCAAGGACACGAACTGTGTAGCCAGAAATTTTGAGGTTGCTTACAAGCAATAAAAGAAGATAAATACATTACAATGTAACTATAATAATAATATAAAATTAAATAAAAAATTGTAAAATGAAGAATTAGTAGAACATTTATGTTCAGTGCACTTTTCTTAGTCCTTTTTTTATGTTCTTATTGCTACTCCTGAGTATGTTTGTGTCTGAATGTAAAAATTTTCTCTAAACCAGTTGCAACCAGTTGTTTTCAGGTCACATGCTGCAGTTACAGCACAGTGCTGTGTTTATTATACCCCAAGCTCTACTCTACAGGTTCATATGACATAATTTCAGATGGGCTCATCTTTTCACTCCAGATACAGTAAGAAGGAAAAGATGAGTAGAAATGAGTGTTCTATTTTACAGAAATATTCTATGAATGTGAGGTGAATAGAAAATGTAAAGAAAAGCTATTGATATTATTCCAATCTGGTTGAGCCTGTATTACTAGATTCCTAACTAAGGAATAGGAAACAGAGATATCATCGCATATCAATACAGATTTCTTCAAGGATTATCAGAGTCATGCCTGTTAATGTTTAAATGATATCACAGAGCACTGTGGTAACACATGTATCTAATAAATTACAAGATTTATGATAAATTAACTCCTTTTCTTCTTCACACAGTTTCAGTAGTACTGCTGAAAAGAGCTGTCTGCATGAAGGACTTGGATACTGAAAATGTTTCTTACATCTCAATCACAGGTGAAATCTCTGTTTTCTAAACTAAAAGTTGAATATTCATCTTTGCTTCCTTCTCACACTGCCTAATTTCTTTTGCTACCTGCTAGTAATTCTTTCATTGTGTTATTTAAGATGATATAATGGCTGCTATAATATGAATCAAAGTTGCATTGTTTTATACTGTGTACAAGATGTAATTAGACCCTACTGGTCTATGAAGATAAGAAAATTCCACTGAGTTGGAGACCATGAAGGAGAATCCAGCTGGGCATTTTTTTACCTTTCCTTGGAGGAAGAATTGAATTACAGCCAAAATCAGTGATCTTCACTACCATGCGATTATCTACTACACAGTTTGTGGATTTGAGTCGACCATGGACTTCAGTTTTGCTTGAGTGCAGGTAAGACATCCCCTGTGGTTGACAATAAAAGAGAAAAAAACCACAACTACATGTGAGACACTCAGATGTTACCACACTCAAGAAGAATGTGAGTATTAGCATAATATCTGTGCAAGTAATTAGATGGACTTCATCTGCAATGGATATGCATAAATCACAATTCCCTTTAATATTTTTATTTTACAAAGGAGACTTTCCAAGGTCTTAGGAACAGTCAATGTTAAGAAATGAGGAAGTGGGTCATGTCATAGGAGGCTATACTTCCTCTTAGTAAACAACAATCTGACATAGCATCTTGGTTTTGTCAATATTAGAACACAAGTAATTAAGGAAATGTATTTCCTCCCACAGAAGTTTTAATTTCACTTGCAGTAAATGTTTTTTGGTAAATTTAATACAGATTTCTTGGAATGTCACACAAAGAAGTGCTTCCAACTACATGTTCATGCAACAGGCACAAGAGGTCTGAGACGAATTGCTTCTTATGTCTGTATCATCTTTGAAGATCACCATACACCAGAGACGTTATTTGAAACATTTGCAGCAGATCTGCTAACTGCAAAGGAGAGGGCTCCAGAGCAGTCAATGCAGAGAGTGTCAGATGATGCACTAGGGCCTAGATTAGACAGAGGATCAGACTAGACAGTCAAAAAAGGCTCTACTGACCTGACTGTTTATGGTTTTCTCTGTATAAGTCAATACATGCCAGCTATCAATGAGCTAAACTTGAAGCGGGCATGAGGCCTGGCCAATGTAGTTTCATCTTTATTCCCTGAGATTCACAATTCTGACTCACAACACACACTGGCATACAGAGGTGTGTAGCTTGAGCCTTTTTACCCATCACCTGTGAAATTATCTGGTTTAGTCTAAGACACTCAAATATGGTGCAATACATGAGAAGGGGCTAGCACTGAGGCACAGCAGAAAAAGAACATTATTAAGTGGGTGTCAGCTGAAGAAGAGAGTAGGTATGCTAATTTGTACCCTCTTACTCTTATTCTGTTTCATCTCACTCTTCTGAACTACTTAAACTCACACCTACTTATAACATACTGCTGGTTATTTTTCTTCCTATAGTCCTCTTTTCTTCATGCTCAGTCTATGAAGTGCAATCTCTATCCTGTGGAAGCTAGAACAGGTATGTCATATCTGTTAATTTCTTCTCTGAATCATCTTCCACTTAGGCTGCTACATGTATAGCTCATCCTTTTGTAAAACTGGTAGACAGAATCTCATCAGGGTTACATGGCTCATGTGGTCATGAATACACATGCTGGATTTTCTTTTCAAATACTGGGTTACCCATAACTGGGAATGGATCAGCATATGCTACAAGAGATCACTGAAATATGAGCTGAGTTTTGGGCAGAGCAGATGTATGTCTGAGACACAAGCAGCCTGCAAAAGATGCAATGTCTGGAGAATGTTGTTGGACTGGTTATCCTGGGCCTATCTAGACCATGCCAAATTTACAGAGATTGTGTGTCACTATATCCAAGGAACACATTTCTTGATTAAGCAGCTTTTAGCATGCAGCCATGATGACACTACCAGGGATGTTTTGCCTGCTTTAGGCCCTATTTCCTCCAGCAGTGCCTTCTTCCAGCTCCTGCCTCCATTAGCCACAAAATATTCCCATTACTGCAGCAGAATTCCCAATTAATATCAGCATCAAATGACAGGCAAACATAATTTAGATTTCCTTATCCCAAGGCTTTCTTCTTAAGAATTTCTGGAGGCAAAGGTCTTATAGATGTACCTGATAAAATTTTCCTCTTTCCTCCCTACTATGCTATGCACCTACCTGAAAACACAGAACCTATTAAAAACCCACAATGTGGTTTTCAAAATTTATAATGACTTTCAGTACAATAGTTCCAAATTTTTGAGCATTTGTGTAACCTTTGCTCTGGAGCAAATGTTTAGTTCTGACTGACAAACCTTCTTCTAGCACAGTGCAAGAATATTACAATCCCTTGCACAATATCCTGCAGCAGCCACTTATTTAATAAATAGTATTGCAACAACAGTGTATGCACTAATAACTACAAGGCTTGATTGCTGCAATTCCCTCTCATCAGACTTTTCATCAGAGCTCTTTGATCACATGGCCAAATCCATGTAGCTACAAGGTGGTCTCATCAATCCTAGAGGCTGCTGTGATGGCAAAAAAGAAAGAAAAAGCAAGGGTGGGGGAAGTAAACAGAGTATATTTAGGGCTTCTTCTTTGGCCTCCCCACCTTCTCTATTGAACTAGAGACTGCTCCAAGAATAGTCATCACTTGACTGTTTGCACCAAGGAATACAAGTGACCCAACCTTTGTTAGAACGTAGCAGCCACAGGTCAGCGGATTGTAACCCTCTGATCTTTGGGCCACATTTCTTTGGGGTAAACTTCATTTGTTTATTTATAAACAGCCCCAGTTTCCTCCTTCAGTCTAAAAGCCACTGGCTTCTGCCTCAGATACCTGTCCCCAGAGAAGAAAAGACTGGAAGGGCATACAGCTCTAGGAAAGAAGCAGACCTTGAGAGCTACTCTCCTCAGAGGATCAGTTTTGCAAGACAGGACATTTACATCGATCCATTTACAGACAGATTGATTTACATTGCACTGTCAGCAGTCCACTTACCTTGGCAATATCATACAAGATGGAGACTTTAAATTCCCAGTCCATGAATGTGCCATCAGGGTAGGATATTTTATCATTTAAAACATCCTGTCAAAAGAAGAAAAGTTTTTCAGGGAAAAAGCAGAAGATTAAATGTGGGCATACAATTTGCATTCCTTTCAACCAGAAACTTTGCTTTTTATAGAGAGCACATGCACTAGAACAGAAGTTGACTCAAAAAAATAGGGAATATTAAATATATATTAAATTTACACAGAGCTAGAAAAGTGGGGACTACAGAAAAGAGGGGTTTCTGCAATTAAAAATAAGTTGTGAATTTGGTCTTCTAAACAAGTCTTCACTAATACAAAATAGCTGAGAAACAAATGGTCAAGTTGTGCAAGAGGAAGGGAGAGGATTTTCTATGTTTTGTGCCCACAGTCTATTTCCTACCAATTTACTGCTAGTTTTACAAGTTCAAAGTAAACTGTTGCTTTATCTTTGCCTGCCAGTCATTTACATTGTTTCAGCCAGGATGACATCCATTGGTACAAGTAAACTTCCATGAGTATGCTAGTTTACCAGAAAATAACTTAGAGAGAGAACAATTATTTTGCTGCCTTGCTGTGAGTTTGCTCCAGAGACTACTGCTAGTGATGACAGTCTTTGTATGATCACAGAAGTAGACACAATATATGCCCTCAGAAGAGCTGATGATTACCACTTCATGATTGGCACTGAAATAATATTGGTAGTAATAAACCATAAGTCTTTCCATACTTTTGCCAGCATCAATTTACCACTTCTTTTAATAAAGAAAAATTAAGGGTTGTTTTTCCTTATAATGCAGAACTTCCATTTTTCTCCCTTACTAATATGGAATAGATTCTTTTTTCTCTCCTTGCACACTCTCTGGTACACAAACACATCAGCAGAGACAACAGCTACAGCTTGGAAAATGAAGAACAAATTACACCCTATATGCTTCCAATAGGGGACACAATACAAATACTGGCTGTTACTGTGGCCTGGGCCTATACTTTTCCTTGGCTCCACCTCACCTCATTCTCTTGCTGCTGAGAACCATCAAAGTGACAGCAGCACCTGGGGAGGGATGGAGACAACCAAGCATGGGAGGGGAAACTTAGAATCAGAAACCTGCTACCACTTGCTCAGTCCCGGGCTGCTGCATGAGGGTCAAAGACCCAGAGATGGGGATTTCTTTTCTTACTTTGAAATTTGATAATTTGGGGGTAGAAGAGACCTTTAAAATTCATTACCCGCAGAGAACCTCTTTCGCAGTATTCAATCACCCCAAAGATCATAGTGTCTATCTTCACAGTGCCATAGAACTTGGTCAGGTTGTAATAATCAATCTGTAGGAGCTAGAGCAGAGACATTTATTCTGTTTTTAAAAACAATCATTTTTAGTACAGAAACAAAGGACATGGATATTTGTGTGACATGGTTTTTTATCCCAGGCCCTGATAAAATGTATGACTTTCCCTTAAACCAGAGTGTACTAAGGCACTGAGTGAGACACTTGAAGACATTTGTCATTACAGAGCCTTCTGGATTAGGGAGATAAGAGTGGTTGCTGTTGGATACTTCAAGTTAATTCCAGAGCCCACTGTACTTTCTATTATTGCCTCTCTATCAAACTTCCCAGCTGACCAGAATAGCCACTATGAGTGACAGAATGTTGTGAATCAGTCAGTAAATGGGCAAGTAATAAAAATTTAATGATGCTGCACAACATTATGGAGTTTGTCCATTTAAATAGACAACTGTAGTTTACTTTGAGGTATTTTTAGAGTTTATTGCATTCACAATATAGCAGTGTTGTGTAAATGGGAAACAATTCAAAAAAAGATGCAGTATTGCAGCCAAATTAATCTCCCTTGTTGAAAGAGTCTGTATGCAGAAGTCAGCAGAGAGTAACTTAAAGAGCTGCAATTGGTATTCAGTAATAAGAACTAACTACAACATTCTGCTACTGATGAATTAGTATGATATGAGCCAAAAGACTGCACTGCCTTTTAGCATCAGCTGTAAAAATTTAGTAAGGCCATATGATAGCGCATTAATTACTTCATTCATCCTCAGCTTGACTGGCACATAATTCAGACTCTAAAGTGGTGATGAGATCACATAACAAAGATAAAGTTCATCAAGCAATATCCTTTGAGGAACTTATTACCTGTCCACCTCACGAACATGCACAAGTATATGGCTGTTGGAGTTGACAGTGGAAAGCAATTACTTCTCTCATAGACTCCATCCCACCCTGCTGTGTACAGTTCCTATGTGCAAGAGTTACCTTGTTCAGTTCTATTTTTTGCTTCTCTGAGAAATTACCATCACTGTTTTTGAGATCCTTTAGGATCACCACCTGAAGGAAAAATATCAGTGGGGGAAAAAAAATTATAGGTTTAGTACAACAGCAATTCATCTTTCTTTTCCAAGAAACATCCATACAAAGACATACTTCAGAAACACCTGCCTACTGCCTCACAGTTGGAGTTTCAGTTAATCAGTAATAAGAATTGGAGTTATATTTTCTTCAAAGGATTTAGATCTATCAGTTGTGCAGATTTTAACAAGAATATACCTCGATCAGGCAGACAGCTCTACTGAATGCACAAGAATTGCCATGTAAATGCCTGTCCTTCTTAACCTATTCACCTCTTCAGTAGCAAAATGTATCAGATTTCTGGTCCCTGTGTTTATGCTTCTGTGCTCCTGGGCAAGGGGTTCATGTAGTCTAATATTTAGCCTTCTGTCAGTAAACAAAATACAAAGCAGCTGATAGGGAACAAATGGCTTACTCCTTCCATAAGAACAAACCATTTTGCAAGGTTGGGGAGTCAGAATGACCTCCTCCTAAAAAGTGCCCTCCTAAAGGTGAGGAAGGGAGCATGGACACTGCAGTCAGGTTACCTTCTTGTCATACTTGCCCTGTCGCAGTCTCTGGGTGGTGTCACGTCTCTTATCTTCATCAATCTGAGAACAAAGAAGAATAATTAACCTGGAATTATCACCTACTCCCCACTTGACAGGTCCAGAGAGATTAGTAATATCTGTGTGTGCCACACAGAGAAGCATAAGACTCTCTCTCTAGGGAGGGTCACTACATGCTGAAGGTGTGGGACATCCATGCCACTCCCAGGCCCTCCACCTACTGTTTTCATGCTCTTGGGCATTACAGAGGTATAACAAAGCATGGGGAAATTATTTGTAACAGAGACTGGAAGTCAATACCTAGACCATTCCCCCATCACAAAATGAGTTTTACTGACTGCAAGAGGTATATTCTATTAGGGAGCAATAGATTGGGAATAAGCTCTATTTCTTCCACACAGCAAGTGTGGATTTTTTAAAAAAATTATAATTAAAAAAAAAAGTTAACAAGTCCTAGTCCTACCAGAGCCTAACAGAGCTGTAGTCAGAACATGTCAAAACCCCAGCATTGTCTTTAGGAAACAGGATCCAAACCCCAGCTTTGAGCAGCTTGCTTCTCTTACCTTCAAACTAACATGACTTGTCTCACTGGTCTCCAGAGGCAAGATTTCCTCAGGTGGTATATGGGACCACTTCTTCCACCGGCGCTCATTATCTCTCCTGTACTTCCTGAAGAACAAGAGAAGTCTTTCAGAATATCCTCCCAGTGAACCAAAACCCTCAACAGGAGGTTAGGACAGGAGAGCATCTAGTGTCAGGATGACACAAGGATGGTGTTACACGTTGATGAGACTTGAGCACAAGCCCTGTGGCTCTCCTCCAGATTTTCAGTTTGAGGATACTCTTTAATTCTCCTACCTTTGGGAAAGCCTAAATGCTCATTCATTCTGCAGCAGAACAGAAGAGATTTAGCAGAACTGCTAGGCAATCGCTAGAGTCTCAAGGGGTGGTCAGAAGAATTTAAAGCATTAAGGGCCATCTGGATTTTCTGAGTTTTCTCCTCCATGTTATTAAATGTACTTGAAACAGAGGTCCCACAAACAAATGCAAGCCGAAGGAAATCCTGCCATCAACAGTGGATAGTAAGACTGCTGTGAATACAATGCCAGGAAAGGAGGTGTTGCATGATGAGGTGCCTTCTTGTGGGTGTCCCTTGTATTCTGCACATTTTGTAAAAGGGAAGAGTCCTTGAAAATGCATCAAATTATCTCCTTACTTGTGCAAGTCCTTCCTCTACTAAAAAACTACAGAGGATTGACTGGAGAGTTTGCAAGAGAATCCTAACACACTGATGACTGCTGGCAAATGCTCCGAATGGCAGAATCCATACTATTGACATAACACAAATATTCCCTTGTTCACTAATTTTTAGCATATATTTGCATATGGAAAGGAAGACCAACAACTGCAGTAAGAACTGTTCTTCTGTTCCATCTTGTAAGGTATGTCTGCATGTTATTAGGATGCATTACAGTTCAAACTGGTATCAGCTAGTGATTAAGAACATATCAAACGGAATTAAAATCTACTAGATCTAATATTTAGTTATATGTTTTTCAGGACTTGGACTTTTTACTTTGCAGTCAGAACTTCACAGGTAGCTGTGGAATAGTTCAAATGTCCTAGAAACTTAAGAGATAAAGAATGAATAGAGAGGCACTTTTTTGGTTTTTTTGTAGGAATTTCTTTTTCTTTGCTTGTTAGGGGACAATCTTTGGTAGCAATTATATTTGAGAAGTTTACTATTATTTTGACACTAAAAGTGCAAGTTTTATTCTAAAAAATTGTCAGAAATCTCTTTTATATTTGATGCTTGGGAATATCACAATGATATGTATACAAGAGTAATCTAGTTATCTAAACAGAATATTTAGATTTTATGCATCTGCAAATGTGGACAAGTATAGAATCTTTTACAAGTCCAGACTTTTGTTTATTAATTTTCATAGGCATTGCAAACTTTACTGTCTGTTTATATGTTAGTGCTTAGATGTGACAGTGATTAGCTCCTACATATCTTGAGCACAATTGGATGTGTAAGAGTTGCGTATCTTTATCTTTGATTTTTCCTTTGTTTTAGTTAGCAAGGCAGTTTGGTCTACTCAAGAGAGTCTGAGTAGCATCTGTTTCTAATAAACTTTTCTTAAGATATGATTTTCTTGCTTATTCTGAAGTTCTCTGATATATAACAAAGATACAGACTGAAAAAGGATGCACAGGTAAAATAGGGGGTTTTTAGATTAAAGAAAACCCTATACTTTGTAACTGTGGTGGGCTTTCTTCCATTAAAAGGAGGCATCAGTGATTTCTATTTCTGCTTTTTCCATAATGACAGATATGTACTTGAAATGCTGCATGAAATTCCAAGGTGTTATAAAAAATTTTATGCAGGGTGTTGGACTGAGTTGAAGGAATGGATCCATGCAATGAAAACACCAAAACCTCATGGTGTTTTGACTCCTACAGTGTCTCAAGAGAAATACCACCTTCTAGATTGAACTTTTATGTCACTGTCTTGGTTTAGGGAAAAATTCTGGAAAGTTAAAATTAAGTTTTAAATTCTGAACATTGGTCTGAGACTTATATTTCTGTGTATGTATAGGAATCAGAGCTTTTTAACAGAAGCAAGAACACTGAGCCTTGCTGCATCTTCTCCCTTGATTATTAACCTGTCATAACAGAACCATGGATTCAAGCACTATTTGGTATATACCAGAGTTCACACTAGGGCCAACCACATAGGTATGTAAGGTAAGCTAATGAATGGCTCTTCAAGGAGAGGTCAAAGGCATTGTCCTAGTGGGAAAACTGTTCAAGGACAAACAAACAGAAAGCCAAAGAGGTTGGTACCTTAGAATCAGCAAAGAGATGAACAGAACCAGAATCACAATTCCCGTGAGCGTAAAAACAGCAATAGTCAAGACGTGTGGGCCTGCAGAAAAGAAAAAATGAAAGATAAGCAACTTCATGGAGGATGCTGAAAAACAATATTGTATTTAAGAAATTACCCTCACATGCATGTGCAAATCACAGTAGCTGACCAAGGTTACTTTTTGGTCACATCCAAATTGAGAGGCTTTGGTAAAGTCCAGCACTACCTTGGGATGACACTTGCCTCTTTCGATGTGGGATGAAGCATGACCCAGAGCAGTGCAGTCTTACATCCCCACCTGAGGCATGGGCAATCTCTAGGGACACCCAACCAATGGTGCTACAGCGTGGACTGCACTCTTCAGTAGGAAATGAATATGCTATAGAGAGAAATAAATCTGGTGGCAGCATAAAGCCAGTAAAGTGTTCTTGGAAGCTGCCAGGAGCCAAACAGTTTGAAAATCATGTTGTTCAGGCTGAGGACTTAGACCCAAAAACCACAGAGCACACAAAGGTTCTAACCCTGAGCAGGCAGACAGGATGAACAAGGCTGGGAACTGACAAAGGTTTTAATGTTGATTGTCTTACTGTGGAAAAGCAAACTGAAGCCTCTCTTGGGTCTGTTCTTGGAGCTCGGGGGTACTGGGAAGGAAAGCTGGCAGCCACCAACTTCCTTTGAAGAATAACAGGCTATTATCACAGAGCTTCAGCTGGTGGTACATGTCTAGAGTGTACCTACTTTACTGAGCAAGAGTCTCAGGCAAAAAAGGCAGAGGAGAATCCGGTTTTGCAGATTGCCAGGACAGTAATAGAGCTGAATTATTCAGCCTTACTGAGGCTAATATACTTCTGTCTGTGCCCAGAAACAGAAATGAAGGCACACAAAAAAGTGATCAAGTGTAAAAATTAGTAAATAAATAAAAATCAAATCTACACATACTAGTTACCTTTAGAATCAAGTAACAATTGAGGAGGGATTTTCAACATACCAATTTTTGTGCCTGCATCTGACATAGGATTCAGTTTATGAACTCCTCTGGATTTTGGACCCAAATTTCTGCTTTGATTTTTCTTGTTCTGTGTATCACATCTCTCCACCTTCTTTCAGTATGTTCATCAGTCTAAGGGCCTCATGGTAATTTAGTATTAGTCTGATGCTCTCTGATGAAAACCATCAGTACTATCATTTTCCTCCACAAGTTAAGTCACCACTATAAAATGAGAGATAAATGAGAATGGGCAAAGACATTTTTCGTGAAAATTGTCTGAAACTTAAGGTTTGTGAATTATGGCATGCAGCTTCAATAAACTTTATAGTTTCCCATGGGGGTTTTGTGGGACTGATTTCCTTTTCCTGAGGTTCTGCTACCACCTTCTGGCTCCTAGTCTTACAACAGGCAGAGGGAGAGTGCATTAACTGGTCCTCTGGAACCAGAAGCGTTTGTGTACCGAAAGATGATCTTATCCATGTTTAGAATGAGGGCTAAAACTTTCTGAATAAGGGGGAAATATGGATGAACCCCCGTTTTTTTCACTGAATACTAGGAGGAAGGTAGGCAGCAGAACTGGGTCAGCTGTTCTCAGTTACAGCTTAGTAAGGAGCACGGCTCTGGTTGTCTGCACTGCTCACCTACCTGGAGGAAAAAAGATATTCCAGGTTGGAAACTTTTGACTGGCTTTAGCAAGGTACAGTGATTGCTTAAACTTCGACCATTCTCCTTTTTGGAGAGATATATTTATTTAGAATCACGTTGAAGGAAGACTTTTCTGTTTAAAATGTAAAAACAAAATAATGAAGTGCATTTGGGAAGCAGTTTTACTTTAGTATGGCTTGGCCACAGTGTCAGGCTTCAGATAAGCACAAGATGTTAAGCTACTGACATTTGTAGACATTGGCTTTCTGCAATTCTCTTTTTTTTCCCCCCTTGTGCAGCAGCTTCAAACAAGGACATACCGAAGGGAATAACGGAAAGGTATTTCAGATCCACTGACAACACAGCATGTTATGGGGCACAAGGGATGGATGAGATTGGAACTGGACCAAGAAGACAGGAACCAGAAAGCACAGAGCTCATGGAGCTGGTGCAGGGACACCCTGTAGCTGATGTGTGCCATGTTGCTGTCTCTGCACAGACAGCATTCATGGCCATACCAAGGGAGACCAGAGATTTGACCAGAGATGAAAAATGAAAGCTCCACTGAAATCCCTCTGCTCTTCCCAGAACTAACTCGAGTCTTATCAAAGCTGCTGCCTTTCTCCTCCTGGTAACTCCCATGGTCCCTGGCAATTAACCACTACTCCTGCCTTTCTTATGAGGGATAAAGCCTAATTTGAGGGCATCTGATTTACTTTACTGAGGAATAAAAATATTTAAATACATTTTACCACCTTCCTGTGAATGGCTTCTTAGTTAGCAGAAGGTGTTTATCTCTCCAGTTATGCTTTGCCTATTCCCTAATGGAGGCAACCAGTATAGCAAATTAATGGGAAGCCTTTAGCAGAGACTTTTAACAGAGACATCTCTGGATTCTCACTGATGGAATGACTCAGGTGAACACTAACCCACTGTGCACTAACCCTTTCAATAACTGCCACAGCAATAATTTTTATTCTGCATATCATATCCTGAAGCATATGCCCTTCCATTGCCAATCACCATGTGGCAGCAGTCTTAAACAGGAAAACAATCGCAGATTGATCAGACTGACAAGGCTGTACTCTGCTATGCTGAATAACAAGGGACTTCATCCATTGTATCCAGGAGTCACCAAAAACTCAAAAGGAGGTGGTGATTTCTGAGATTTTACATTTGTTAGTTTGGGTGTAAATAGAGCCATAACCTAGTTTCCCCATGGTATTTCTTCAGAGAGTCAGCTCTTCTCAGAGACTCCTTCAGAGAAGCACCCTGAATCTGCACAGTGCTGTGTCCTTTCCCCAGCTCCCTACAACAAGGATAAAGGGTAAAGCAGAAGCCACCATGCTCCATCAGATACAGAAATGCAGTCAGATAACTCATAAACTTAATTCTGCTGCCTTTCTTGAACAGTATTTCAAGCAGTTCATGCCACTACCATCTTCTAGTGAAGAATATTTCTTATGGGGTACTTCTTCTGAAATACCCCATGGTATTCCCCATAATCACTGGTACAGTATCGATTTTTCAAGAGACTTAGTATCATCACCTAAACAGAAATGAAGGTTTTGAACTGGTCTGGAGGCAGAGAACATGGGGGGATGAGGCAGGAGAAGGAAAGATGCTGTTCTGCACCCAGCTCCTGACATCACTGGCTGGGGGCAGTGTGAAGGTAGCATGCTGGATCACACAGCAGGTGGATCTCAGGACTGTGTGACTTGTCTTCAGAGAGGTAGGTGGTAGGTTTAATGGGTGTCTCACCAGTGCCTGGAGTATCACTGGGCAGCTTGTGGTTCTTCCAGATAAAATCCGGACTGTTAGTAGTCTCATATGTCTCATTGCGTTGAGTGTTGAAATATAGAAGAGGTTTGAACTACAGATGAGAGGAGGGAAGAAATGCAGTCAGCAACTGTGTTCACCCCCTTTTGTCCCATGCTTCAGACTACCCTTAATAAATATATTGCCCAAACTCAGATTAATTTGCCTGCTACAGTGGTGCATTTTTCAGTGTAGCCATATGTTTGGCTGCCATATTCTTGCTCATTACTCCCCTCTCTCTGAAAATAAATTTAGCAATCCCACAAAATACCAGCTGCACTTCTTTTACTGTATCATCAGATTACATCAATCCTATCAGTCTCCAGCACACCTCATATGACCCCCTTCTGGCACACACAGCATGCCTTGGCACTCCACCACTCCTGCTGTAGTTATTTTCATCATTCTTATGAAATAGTACAGGACATTTTGTTTTTCCTTTCATATATAAGGTCTAACAGTTGCACCCTGGACATACATACATAATTTGCAGTCTGTGATGTGTACAGCACAGTCAGATTGGTATCAATGTCTCCAAATTCATCTAGAGTCACAGGACCCACTACACCTGCAGACACAAGGTATTAGTCAGACAGCATGCACTTTCAGAAACACAAATATGGGGCAGGAAGGATGGGATAAATAAAAGGATTTCTGATACTTAGGATACATTTCTTAATGTATGTACTAGATACATATCAGTTCAGTGTAGTGCTACTACTCTTTTAACACCATACTACACTTTCTCTACAAAATCCAATAAAATGTGTTGAACTGACAGCATTGAAGACAAAAGTCCTCCTCTAGCTATAGGAAAATATATTTTCAGATTTCTTCAGCATAACCAAGAATGTCAGAGTCACTTCCCTTGAAGAGACCATTTTGGAAGTGAGAAGCAAAATAATCTGTTTCCACCTGCAGTTTGAATCTATCAGCAATAAAGGAAATACAAGGATACTTTAATTCCCTTTACTCTTTAGAAAGCTCTAATAATAATGTTTTAACAACATTCTTTTTGCCTTTAGCGTCCTCTCTCTGTATGTCAGCAAATGTGCACACTGAGAAATTGCCTATGTACCACATTATAAGGATTTTAAGGTGGAACTTCCCAAATCCCTCAGCACAGCTTGACTTTGCTCCCAGTAAGTCAGTTGCCTCAACATGAGAACAGATTTAACCAATACCCACCACTCCTGAAAGTCACACTTTCATTTTTCCCTTTTTTTTAAATAAGAGGATTTTTTTATCAGCTTCAGATTGTCCTTTTGCTGCTGCTTCTGCTGACTTGTTTTATTTCTCTTAAATTCAGTATCAGCATTATTTTAGTTCACCAACTACCTTCTCCCTTTTCACCTTAAAAACTGATGCTTTTTCACGGTCCACCTACTTAATATCAAAATAATTATTGTATGAAATCCCTACTGTACCAGACTCCATCACAAGAAAGAATGAAGGTGATTCAACACCTATCACTTGTAGGATTTTTTTCTTTTTTAACTAAAATTATAAATTATGATGAGCATTACAGTGCTGTATTTTGGATGAGTAAAAATGTTTGTGCAACTTCCAAACTTAAACTGAAGAGATGAGCTTACTGATACTCAGAAATGGATTCTGTCTCCAGGAAGAATTAGTAAACTATGTTTTGCTAGGTATTGGATACCACGCAAAGATAAGCCTGCAACCTTTCCTATCTTTGGAAAATCTGGTAAACTTCTACATATATATTTTATGAATGTATGTAGGACATATATGCAAAACTTTCAGTCATCATTTTGGCACAGATCTCTGAAGTGAAGCAACAGGGATTATACTCCCAGAGAGGTAACGTTTTTACTTCTTCATCTAAGTTTTGCCTCTGTCTTTTCCTAACGATTGAATTCTGTGATTTTAAGCCCATGGCCTACAAAACAAAAGCCCACCAGTGCTAGACAACCTGTGACAGAAACAAGAAAGTTGACTAAGTAGAGCCAACCCACTGTCTGCTGGCCTATACCCACTGCAAGGTACCCAGGCCTACGTGGCTTTGTAAACTGGAAAAGGTTGAAACCACTTCATTAAAACTCAGCTAAGTGACTTCAGAGTCATTTTGACCATCAAATACTGAAGATAACATCCTTGTAGAAATTATATATAAAGAAAATAATGTGGGAATAAAACTCATTGAAAGGCTTAGATTTGTTTAGTATAGAAGTTACTTATCCTCACAGTGTTTAAAACCAAAATTCTTTCCCCTCATCAATTTAGTGAACCCTGAACAGGACAGTCCTTTTTTTTACCTTCAAAAGTGGTATTTCGGAATTCCTTGATTAAACTGAGAGGTGACACTGTGCTCTGGGAGATGACAAATTTCTTGAGACTATGTCCAAACAGCAACACTGCATTAAAATAGCCAGCAAGAAAGTCATCTTCCATCTAGAACAAAAGAAAATAAAAAATGGCTGTTTGAGAGTTCATGTTTCTGTCATAAAGCTATAATATAAAGCTATAATAACTTTGATTGGCTCCACTTGGCAGAAACTCCAGCATGGAAGACCAGAATCTGCTGAACACTCAGTGAATAGATGGCCAATGCCACATGAGTGTTCTCATTTTGAAAAAGAAAGGTAAACAAAATATATTTTTGATGTATGAAGACAGAAGGGTGCTGAAAACTTAAAAGAGACCAATGTAAACATCTGGCATGCTGATACTGGTGCAAAGGATTCAAGAAATCCTACACTGTGGGTTCTTGGCAGTTCTGCTTTGCTCAGTGTGTCCCAAAGTCCATGGCTTTGGATTAGAGTTTCTGCGAAGGTAATTCAGTGTGTGAATTTGTGCCAGCAAGTTTGGGCTTCCCAGTGGCCACAGCTCAGGGGCAAGGAGCTGTGCCAGAGTTTCCAGCAGCCTGCCTTAGAGCTGGCAACCAAAAAACCATTGAGCCCAGGCTGGAGGGGGCTAGAAGCCCTGTAAATCCAGCCAGAAGCTTCAGGCTGCCTGCTGGAGCTCAAAGCCACAAATCCTGGGAAGAATTCCACATGAAGGACCCGATTCCTTGGCAGATGGCAGGAGTATCAGTTTCACTAAACAAATACAGCTTTTTCTTAGGTTCTGCTTTTCTGGAAATTAAAAAAATTACTTATTTCCTATAGAAAAAAAAAGGGGAGGGGGCGGTTCCTGTTTTTGAAGCTTATCTGGAAAGTCACTGGAAAGAAACTGCAATGGTTGTCATCTCTAAGACATATCTGCACAGACAAATTAGTCAACAATTATTAGTTCTGAACTTTCCATGCTCATATCTCAATTACACTTATAGATCTTTCTTGAGTGATGTCTTGCAGCTACATGAAAGATTGTCAGTCACTCAGATATGGAGTGGAAAAAGCATGTGCCTTATGCCACGTGAATATGACACCTGCAGAACAAATTAAAAGTTTGAGTTGAACTTCATAAAGCAGGAATATGACAGCCTGCTTTATGATACTATATTTTGACTTATGATACTATATTTTGACATCATTACATCAGGACAAAATGCCATCCTGCAATAATATAAGGAAATACCAGCTTAGAAGCATGACAGGAGATGATTACAGCTGCATTTTTAGTTTTCATTTCCTCATACATGAACAGGAAAGAACTGAATGCAACAATCAGATATAAAATAGTGTTCTTACCAGGATGTTGTCCTCCATCTCTATGTAGTCTCTAATTATAGTATTGTAGCTGTAGTTAGCTGGTGGCAGAGTCAGGACAAGTACATGGCGCATGTAATCAGCTGAGATGTTCTTCTTGAAGTACACATTACTGCAAAATAAACCACAAGAACCCCAGGAACACTGAACAACAGGGTCAGTGGTATCCACGACAGAATCACTCACCTGTTCACAACAGCACCGTTATTTAACAGGTTAAAACAGTAGCTCTAAAATTAAAATTTCATCATGCACACAACTCTTTATATCATTCATTCCCTGATGCCAGCATTTGTGCCTAAATATATTAAAAGGTAATACTAAGGAGATCCGCCAATCTGACACTCAAAGGTTGTTGTGAACCACTGTTATTATTCTGTTTGTTTTCTGCCCTGTTTATTTCCTCTTTTTTTTCCAAGCAGAGTTTGCATTTATTAAAACTCAGTTTCTCCTCGGAATCCACAATACTGCAATCACAGTTTCTTCATGTTATTGTGCCTGTTTCTGAGCTCTTCTGCACTCTTTTTGCTTGTTCCTCTAATTTTGATGTTTCCTGCTAGAATTAAGCACAGCAGGAGTTGCACTAAAAGCACTTAACACGAGGGAATAAAACAATCACAGAGGTGCAGAGGGCAGATTATTGATTCATTTATTTAATTCAGAGATAGGAAAATCAGAGGAAACTGTGTCAACTTGAAAACTGCTGAAACAAGCAGAAGATGTAGCTTTCAGGTATCATCTTTGGCTTCATCACCCTGACAGGCCATCAGGAAGTGCTTCACAGACACATCACCACCAGATTCACATGTTAAAGAAAAATTTAGCAATAGACATTAGTGTCAACTGGCAGCATCTGTCATGGCTATGGCTATATTGATAGAAAGAAAATAATTGTATGAGCCTTCTCTCATTACTCATGTTTGATCATCCTTTTATTTTGTCAGTCAATACTGACTGTACAGTAGAGTCAGTACTGTATTAAGGCTTTTTGGAGACCATAGGCTCTGCCGCATGGCCATCTGATTTGATTCTGACACCAGAGCCCTAACCCCTGCCTTTCCCTGAACTTTCTAACTTTTACAATGCACTTTTCACCCTAAAGAATTTCAAAATGTTTTTCATCCAGGCTTTGACTGAACTAGACAGTTGGAAAGGAAACCTCATTAGACTCTACCAGACTGGATAATCCTCCAGCACCCCACCTCTCTTGAGGGAGACTTAAAGACTGTGATTGTGTCTTGCTTGCTAGACAGCTCAGAGCTGAAGAAAATTTAAATCTATCACTTTTTCAGAGGCACTTCACTCCTGTAGACGTGCAGGACTTTGCCTACTCTCCCTCGCACTTGGGTTTTCATCTAATACAGCTGTCTGTATTTTGTTTTTTCTAAGAATAATGTGATTTGAGATACTCAGCAAAATAAGGGGTCTGTAGAAAGTTTAAGAAAGGCACCACATATGAAGCCTGAGGCAGCAGGGTATCTCAGGAGTGTGCATATCACAGCAAAGGTTCCCCTAATCACCCTCACCTATTGTAATGCAACAATTATACTTACAACACCAGTGTTAAAGCACTCACATACATAGCTTCCATTGTGCATTTGCAAAGAAACAGGAGTTGAGGCCAGTTGCCTCAGGAAAAGCAAATGGGGATTCCTAGTGCCTGGACACCATTGTGGAATGCTGAAAGCTCTTAGAGGCACATCTGAAAAATAGATATGGTGAACCTGAAAGCATACAGGATAGAGAAGATCCTGTTAAAACCTGAACAGGATCCAGTTTGGAACCAAAGGTTAAATCTCTGAAGTCATTAACCCAGAGTTTCTCAGAACTGACCTGTTATGGCCAGCTTTAGGCATAAGAGCTGGGAAGTCCCACTGGCCCTAGAAGTGCAGGGAATCTTTTTGCCACATCAACAGTGAAGTAAGTAACATCAAGACCTGGGCACACACATTTGCCTTGTGATCATCCATGCATCCACCCATCCACACCACCAGCACTGTCCCAGGCAATTAACTTTCTCCCAGACTGTGACTTGCTATGGCAATTGGTGCTATACCCAAAAACCACCTGGTTTAGGTATTTACACTTAGTTGTACAGATGTAATCTTTGCTGTGTCACTTATGTTTAAGGCCAGAGATCAGCTCTCAGTCTTTGTATACAGCCAAGGCTTTTGAGGATACCATCAGTAAGGCCAATTTATGTCAGATGTCTTCTATATAGAGTTTTGTAATTAGCAATACTAAGAGGAAATTACACAATAGAAAACCTAGGTTGCATACTAAGAAACTTCTCTGAGAAGTTATGTTTCTGTGGTAATAAAGATGTTGAAGAGACGGTTATAAAGTGCAAGAGTTATAAATTTGAAGAACAGTTGCATCACATAAATAATTTAAAATCTGAACAAATGGAGTCTAGAAAAATATACTGGAAGTTCTATTTACATAACTGTCTGGTTATGTATATGAGTCTATGAAAAATGTTCTATATCTCAAATGAACCATATCTCATGACCATAATGGCTTTGGACTCTGTGCTTCTTTCATGGTTTCCTGCACTGAGAAGCCCACAGGACAACATTAAACCTACCTGCTCTGCCACTGCCTTAGAAAAATATTATATGAACCAAAAGGAATTTTGTAGAGGATGTGCCACGAATTAAACATTATGCACATTACATAAATGGCAAGACATGAGGAAAGATGGCAATACAAAAAAATTTGTGAAAGAGCATTTCTTCAACGAAACAGTTCTACTCGGACTACTTCCATTATCTGTATCCATCAGCAAATTGCAGAGAAAATAAGAAAAGCAAAGGTGATACTTTACTTGAAGAGATCTATCAGGATGATAACAATGTCATTATCCACCTTCTCCATCCCTAGGTCTGTGCTGACATCCTCTGGAGAGCCACACATGATGATCACTACAGAATGGACAAAAATGGAGACAGACTGGTGAGTTTTACAGACAAGAAGAAGATGTTTGCATCCTCTCCCATGTTTAAGTAGCAGGCACTAGTGCAACTCTGGGCTAAAGCACATTATCTGTGCTCTACTGGGGCCCAGGCACAGAGCTCCAGCCTCTATGCAGTAAAACCAGGATATCTGAGGGGAAGTGCTAAAAGGTGCTTCAACACCTGCACCATTTTCTGTCTGATTGCACCAGAGCACTACCTTTATCTCACTCAAATAAGCATTAAGAGTTGTGATGCCATAACAGCTACTCTACATGAACATTTCTAGGTTAAATGGCCTTCAAGTAATGGTTTCATTAGCTTGACTACTCTCACACCCATGCCAGGTGCTTAGTCTTAGGAGAAGATGAGGTATTTATTCATTCATTTTTCTCGTTTAGATGAATCATTTCCAGAAGTGCCCCTTGATGGCAAAATGAGGTCCATAAATGTACCAGGGCTGCAAACACATAAATGATAGAGAGCTTGCAGTATCTATGTTCTTGTAGTATTTAAAGCCCTTCTTAGAGAAATTGTGATCCCTGGATTTCTGAATCTCTCAAAAAAAGAGCTTCTGCCTAGATGGCATAATTTACCCAAAAAACTCTCTGGAACCAGGATATCCCCTCATAATTTATGAGGATGAAGAGAGGAATCTAGGAACTTTGGGCCATTTTATCTTTACATCCATGTAAAATGGTATATCTTTGTTTCCAACATTTCTGGTGAAAGGCTTTCCCTATAACCTAGCCAAGGGGTGCGTTTGGTTTCCTTGGAAAAGCAAATCACTTGCACTGACAGTGCAGCCTCAACCCCTCCTTACCATTGCTTTTCCGGTTTGGATTTTTCACAGTTTTTTTTAGCAGCTCCGGAGTTCTTAAAATATCCTTGAACTTGAGTTTTTCAGAGAACTCTGTGATTCCAGCATCTAAAGCATTCATGTACCTGGCACAGGGGAGCAAAGATATTGTCAGGAAATTGCTAACTCCTCACATTTTCCTAAATCAACCATAGTGCAAGATAGGCTGTTCAGAGCACACAAGAGTGTTTAAAAGCTGGTATGAAACCTTTTCTGCAGCAATAAAAGTGAAAGCATCACTACATGGCATAAAAGATGCAGAAATGCTTGGAAAGTCAACCAGAGGTATTCGAGCATGGTTGTACAAAGGATGGATTTGAAAAATGCAATGATGTAATAAGACATTAACAATTAAAAAAAAAAAATCAGGGATATGAGGAAATTGCAGGAAGTGAGACTAATGGCAAGGCAGAGCCAGGAAGCTTTGCTATTTAAGACATCAGTGGTAATATAAGAAGGCACATGTGAAGGTTCAAAGGACTAAACAGGAACTACAGAAAGAACTGAAAAAACCCTAAATGTTTAATGAAGAGCAGTCAGCTCCTGAATTCTACTCTTGCTTCAATATGTTGTTTCTGAGAAGAGATATTGTATCTGAAATAAAGTTTATGCAGAGGGAAGACCAGAAGAAGTCTCATTGTTTTCGAAGTACATAACCTTTGATCTACCAGCATTGAGATCTCAGTCCTATGAGCTACTAAATACCTTTTGCTCCTTTTTTTTCCTCCTTTCTTTTTCTTTGGTAACAGAATCATTAACCATTAATTTACAGAAACATATGCATAGTTGAAACGTAACCTGATTTTGCTATCACTGTGGGTATTCACTTATTTTTTTATGTATATGGGAAAAACAATTAGCTCATGCAGTAATACCTGTGCTTTAGAGAAAGTGGATCTTTTTAAATTAGACTTGAAAAACCTTGACGTTGACAGTTTCAATTAAGAGAGGATGAGGTGCATTGTTACAAATAAATTAGGATGAAAAGTGGGCAGGGATACAAAATTAGGGTTTTTATTGTTGGTTCAACAATAAAGGGGCTTGAACAATTCTGAAGTCATAAAGAAGGTCCTGGCCAGAAGCATTAAAAAGGTGAAATAAGAAACACTAGGAAAGGTCAGAAATAACTATAAAGCTATAATTTCACTGAAAGGTATGAAACCTGAATAATTAACGGGATTTAGCTAAAGTGTGTGTAGTGCATTGCCAATTACAGCTGCAAACACAGAGGAGTAGAGATTGGAGTAAGAGATGAGCGAAGTGCACTGATATTTCAAAACATCAAAGAGAGGTAATCATAGCAATTACATCATGTGATCAAGTTGCTAAGTATACTAAGAAGAAGGAAACAATAAAAGTCCATAAATAGCTATGAAAGATCTAAATCAGGTTTTAGGTCTCTTAATTCAGAAAAAAACACTTTTAATTCCGTATCCAAAATATTCCGTAAGTATATGCTTCTATCAATCTGAAGCAAACACAGACATAAATTTTGCTTAGAATTCTGCAAGTCCCTCAGGTTATGAATTAGAAATACATATAATAGTTATTTCCATCAACTCTTTGCTACCTTTCAGCTACGTTTATAAAATTAGTAGGAGAAATGAGATTTTCCTTTAAATTAATCAGCTTTTTATATCCCAAACTGGAAGAAAAAAATTCAAAGGAGCATAGAAGCACTCACATGAGCTGAAAATTGAATAAGATTCAATAACAGAAAAGTAATTATAAATATTGGTATATTAAAGAGTCTACTTGTCTAAAAGCAGCCAAGGCAAGTCTCTCAGCACTTCTGAGAATCAAGCACAGCCTGATGTGTCAGGTGACAAAATGAATGCCATCTCCTTTGCTCCAAACTGGTGAGAGTATAGCTTAAACACTGCAATCACTGGGGTGATTTTGTTTGAAGAGAGATACAGTCTGAATTTTGGAAATAGTGCCTAGAGATTGAAGCCATTAATGCAGAGAAATATTTTAAGAGCTTAGTAAGACCCCTGACCTAAAAAGGCATCTATGGGGAGCCTGTGGAGGAGCCTCTTATGTCACACTATTTATATTAAGGATACTGTAAACAAGTATTTTCATCGCAGACAACATGTGGGCTGTGTTGTCCACAGGAAAGGCAAAGGCTTGCAAATATTTAAAATAGACTGAGACAAACATTCAGGTAAATGCCACAGCTAAAATCTACAATTCATATTTTCTTTCATTTCTTGGTAGTAGTAAGGCACCTCCCAAAGTGTAGGACAGAAAGAACACTGCAGAAACCATGTCTGAGGGTGGAGATAGCATTTATCAACAGCTGAGTCAGAGGTGAATCCAGATCTTACCAGAGGCATGCCTCTGAGGTTTCAGTTCTTTTGTAAATGTAGACAGTTTCCCAGGTCGTGGTTTTGAATGGCAGTTTAGAATGTCTCCAAAAATGATAGAAGAATTGGTTGAGTTTCCTGGCTGGGGTCAGAAGGCGGGTTAGGTTTACTTTGTAGTCACAGGACAGTCCAAAACTCCCTACCGAGATCAGAGGCAGGCTCAGTATTGTTTCAAGTCTGAAGGAAAAGAGGAAAAGTGTCAACAGATTGCTGTTGCACCAAGGCAGCAACCTGATTTCCATCCTCACCTCCCTCTCCTCGTGTGCCCTGAGTTAAACACAACTTGAACCTGAACCAGAAGGCTCCTCAAGAACACAAGCAGATTTCAAATCCGTATTGGTACCAAAAAGCCCTGCTGAACTGCTCTAAATAGCTTCTTGCATTGTCCCCAGTTATGCCCTTTTGGGTACCACACACCATTTCAGCCCCAAGGGTTGTGACAGGAGTCCAAAGGCTCAAGACAGGCTTCTGCTCCCTGGCTGCCATTACTATGGGCTGGATTTAATCTCCTTACTGGGACTGTGCTGCAGGGTGACAGCTTTTTGCCATCAAAAAAGCTTTACTCCTACAATTCAAAGGAAAAATCTTTTTGTTTCATAAAGGTGTATTTTAGCAGCTGTCAACAGCAGCAGTCAGGGAGAAAAAACTAAGGCAACCCTTTGCTGACAAGGAATTTGTAAAACAAATATCATTTTATATACAGAGACAGTAAGCTTTTAAGAACAAAAGTATATTCCTGGATACTGCTCTGTTATCTGACTAAACTCAAAATATTTTTGCTCTTGTATGGTGTTTTTTGTAACAGGGAATTTTGCCTGCAAAAAATATGGTCATAAGAGTTGTTGGCATTATTGTGACAAAATTTTATTTTCTAGGTAAAGTCCACTTACCCAGTTACAGGGTTTTTACTTGTTGCAACAGAAACAGACATAGATGATGTAACAAATAATGACTGGGAGAGTGTTTCACTAATTAAACAGGCTTTTTTTTTTTTTTTTCCTGACAGATGGAGAATAGAAGAGAATGGATCATTTCAGTTAAAAGGGACCTACAAAAACCATGCAATCCTGACTACTATCAAAAGCTAAAGCATGTCATTCATAGAAACATAGAATGGTTTGGGTTGGAAGAGTCCTTAAAAATCACCTAGTTTTAAACCCCCTGCCATGGACAGGAACACCCTCCACTAAACAACTTACTAACTGAATTGTCCAAATGCCTTTTAAACATGCTAAGCTTAAGGTATGATCCATCTCTCTAGGAAGCCTGTTCCAGTGTTCAGCTATGCCCCCGCTAAAAAAAAGCTCCCTACTGTTCAACCTATAGACACAGCTCTGAGTCATTCCCACTTGTTCTGTAGCTGAATCCCAGGAAGAACAGATCGGCACCTCCCTCTACACTTGCCCTTCTCAGGAAGCTGTAGAAAACAACCAGTCTCCCCTCGGCCTCCTTTTCTCCAAACTAGACAAACCCAGTGTCCTCAGCTCCTCACAGGACAGCCCCTCACAACTTACACCAGTTTTGTAAGCATTCAGACCTTCACGTCTTTCTGAAATTGTGGGGCCCACAACTACACACAGCGATCAAGGTGAGGCCACACCCCCACTGAGTACAGCTGGATAATCACCTCTCCTGACCAGCTGGTGATGCTGCGTCTGATGCACCCCAGGGTAGGGTTTGCCCTCTGTGCTGCTGGGCACAATGCTGACTCATGTGGAGACTGCTGCCAACCAGCACCCCCAGATCCCTTTCTGCAGGGCTGCTCTCCAGCTGCTCTTGAATCAATCATTCAGCTTACTGTCAGGAATTAGAAATTTCCCTACTAAAGCTACATTTTATCCACGGCCTTTGGAAGGGGATTTTCTTCCACCTACCAAACAGAGTGGCTATGCAAAGAAGTCTTCCTGCCTTGACTCTAGACCTTGAGGCATCTGATGTACTCTAAACACCAATGTCTCTGCAGGTTTCTTGTTTAAAAAACAACTTTGTTCAGCAGCTGACATCTTTAACATCACAATATAAGAGGGAAGAATTGGTACTTACGAGACCATTTGGTAGGTGGCATAAGTGCAAGCGGGTCCTATGACAGCACAGCCAAGTGTGCCAGAATCCTGCCAGGGATCAAAAAGGGTCTTTTGAGATAAAGCAGAGGACTGGAGGAGAGAGGAGAACAGGAGAATGAAGAAAATGGTAGGATATGAGGAGTCACAGAATTTATCTAGCAAAAGCAAGAGAAGAGTAGGAAAGGAGCTACAGAAAGTTTAAAAGAACAAACATAAAGGGGAGGAGGAAAAAAATCACAGAAGGCCAAAAAAATATAGAGTACATTTGTTAAGTCACAGACAGCAAGGATTAAAATATTGTTATAGTTGCACATTTGAAATAACGCACCCCAGAAGAGTTTGCATTTGCAGAAGACGGTGGTTGGTATTACAAGGTCCTGTGTATCAGAAAAGTTATTAGTTAAGTGCATATGAAACTAGTATTAAAAAAATCCCTTCCATGACCATTGAATGAGGCCTGACCTGTATCTTTGTGTGTCATGAGAGACAATTTCTTAGCAAAGACTAGAGCACGGTCATAGATTATTAGACTTGAAAATTCTCATTGGACTGACCAACTTTCACTCAGAGGTGTAAAAATCTTCAGAAACACGGCTTCTTGTAATGCACTGATTTTAACTGAAGCTTTTCCTCATATTAAAGTATTCACAGTTTCTCTCACGTGATTTCTGTGATTTCTAGTTACAAGCAATCATTTCATCTTTGCCCTTTGGGCATAGTTCCATAACCATTTCATTGGTCACAGTGATGGCCTAATGATTTCTCTGCCCACGTGTCCCCATCCTTACCACAGCTCTCTCTTTTGTGTATTGTGTAAACTGATGGTGAACCAGATTAGGATCTGTATCAGTTGGAAATGGACATTTTTGCTCTGCTCACGCCATTTTGAGTGTTTGAGTTGGTTTGGGTTTTTTTAGTTAATTGTTATTTGGGGTTTTTTTTAATGGATTGCTTTGGCTGTCTGACCACACAAAGGGTTGTGCAGATATAAAAAGGAGGACAACTTAAGCATAGGAAAAGGAGCCAGAAGCTGAAGGCAGTCTCTGGGAAGCATTCATAGAATCTCTCTCCACTATTTGCCTACTTCTTTTCACAAAACATACAGGAACATCTTCTCTTTGAAAACTTCACTTCCCCATCAAATTTCTTTGGAACTGAATAGCAGTTCCAAAGGTTAAGAAGGAAAGACAGAGACACATATGCACACCCAAGCAGAAGGAAGAGAAGTCTGCTACTCACATAAATGGTTTTGATGAGCTCTACACCTTCACAGGTGCTAGTCTGGCAGCCTTGTGAGACATAAAGTGATGAAGTAAAGGAGTGGAATATGGCATCCACTGTAACATTTTCTCCTGTAATACAAATGTAAAAGCAAACAGCATCATGAATTGCAGGTAACCACTAATACACTATTAGCCCTCTCCTTCTGACACAGGTCTGAGCTGTCTTACACTACGAGGTCTCCCTGCTTCTGCAAAGTCTACCTACACCCTAACCCCCACTACTATGGATGTGACTGTGAAGTCCACTCCAATGTGGATTGTTGACTTCTGTTGAGTGTTAGTACTTTCAGTAAAAAGTACTTCTAGTGTTGGTTATTACTAGACAATTTTTTAAGGCTATGTAAGAAGAAACTGAGAGACCACTTTCCAATAAAATTAGACAAAATCTCTTCAACTAGAAGGCAGATAGGGAATAGATACTATTTCTTTTATTATTTCCTTGGAATTCCTTTTCCCCATGATATGGTAGAGACTGACAATCGATTGGTGGTGTTGAAAGGAGTGGTAAGATATCAAAATAAATAAAAGCAACATGACTCTATATGAAGGAAAATATGGACTGCAGATACTTCACACTTCAGATCATGATGTGATCAACAGATAGGGTCAAGAGGAAAATTATTTTCAGAAAGTAGAGGCTAATCCAGGCAGGAGAGGAAGCAAGGGCAACCCAGTTACTGCACTAGATGGATCATTGGTCTTTTCTGATCCAGTTCAATAATTTCCGCATTACAAAACCCAGCTGAACATCTCCAGAGAAGCACGCAGGGAGAGTCTGCCCAAACACCATGAAAACATACACGGTTCTGCCCATTTGTAGAGCACTTCTATTTATACAAAAAGAGGTAATTATTTCCAGAAGATCTACATAGGACAGGCAAGCAAGGAGCCTGTCTGAGAAGCATCTTGCTAAAGGTCAGATGAGTATAAAACTGTGAGACAAAGTGTGACAAGAAATCACACAAAGAGAGGGGTTAACCAACACCCATTGGCTTACCTGTCTTCTGGAATTCCTTTTGTACTCTTTCCAAGGCTTGTTTCACAGCTAACTTCAAACTACCAGTACTTGCGGGGAAATCCGAGTAATTCATGAGCATCACATTGATCACATAACTGTTGTTGCTACACCGATTTGAACCCGCTTCCTTCAGCAGCTGCAGTGAGGATACCAAAGGCCAAATGGCCAGCACCAATACTGGTTGCTTCATCGTTGCTCAGTTTAGACCCATTGTGTGTGCTCTCCCATTTCTTTTTGTCTTCTAACTCTCCTTCTTTCAGATACTCTACATTGATTTTGTTCCTGGATTGAAAGAAAGAGATTTCCACTCTGTAGATTCAAAGACAGGCTGTGCAATCCTTTTCTCCCACACTTCCCTATCCCCTTCCCTTCCTTCACCTGTGCCAGTCCCTCCAGTGTACTAGGTGGCACTTCAAGGTGAAAAACTAGAAGCAGCAAAACTCGGGAAAAGAGAGAGGCTAAAGGTTGCTGAGAATGTTTGCTCATGGAAAGGCTGAGGCTATAAACTGAAACATTACCAGAAACCTTGCCTGATAAGTGCACTAACTCTTCCTCACAGGCATAAACTGAGAGAAGAAAGGGGAGGGGACAAATGAACCATAAAGACAACTCTTCAAAATGGAAATAAAATATAAGGTCTGTCAAAGTCTAGAGGAAAACAGATGGTTACTTCATGTTTGCATTGCCCTACATCTCTTGATTACACAGCCACACCATCTCTGCTGATTGAGCTCATAAATTGAGGGTGTATTTTCTTTGGTGATAAGTTACTAATTTCATTCCTTTAGCTTTTAACAGTAAAGTACTTTTTATGTTGGCAAGTATGTCCTACTTACTGTCCTTCAGACCAAAGCCTTTCTTCTTCTTCTTACAGACTCAGCACAAGGCTTGTCCACCCATTCTTGCCCAGCACTGTGCAACAAAGCATCCCGGGTCTGCCCCAGACACATCTGCTCCCAGCCAGCACAGCTCCCATTGCCCATTCCCACCTCTTCAAATGGGGGCCCTAGATATTCAAACTTTATGTGATGAACCTCTTGCACCAGGTAAGGATTAGCAAAGCTGAAGGTCTCTCAGACCTGCAGGACCAAAGCTAAAACTTAAATAGTATCACCAAAAAAACCCCCACAAAACAACAACAACAAACAAAAAAAACTAAACAAAAAACCTTTACGGAAAACTCTAGTCACCCTAGGCACAAAGGAAACAAATTTAAGTAAAGTATGCAGTGTGCTTTTGCTGAATGTGAGGTGTTTATGCACACACACAACAGCTTCTGTTTTTCTCCTGAAACCTACACTGTCTGTCAGATAATAAATCAAACAAAAGTTAACTTTTATTATCTTCCTGAAATAATTTAAAGATAAATAATGAAATAAATCAGAAACAATGTAAATAACAGGCCTTGTGGTATAAAACAAGACTGCAATTTCTGGCTTTTTTCAAAGCCTATATTTAGAATATAGGCTTTGAATATGTATTCAATACACCTCAGATATATTTGCACAGACCTTTTTATGTGATTCTATTTTAATACCAAATTACTATTGCTTGACTCTTTCTAATACTCAGAGAAGACCATGACCCAGCACTTAAAAGTAGTCCATAAACATCTTGCATATTTAATCTAGCATTTGTAATTAATAATACAGTAATTATAATTAGCAGTCTGTCATGTAAACATGTGGACTAGTATGGCTGGCTAAAGCCACAGATTGAGAATGGAACACAGCTTTTCATGCGGAGATCATCTGCTCATCACTGGATCGTTTACAGGTATTTCCAATGTCCTTGAAACTTATCCCATATAAGTCAATAAGAGATTTATCATTAACTTCAGCAGAGCAGGATTTTTGTACTCTTCTTAGCCTATCTGGGAGAAACAGTCAGCGTGGATAATGCAACTAGAACTGAGTATTTTACACAGCTGGTCATACAGGGAGTATGTAATGGCACTGAGGTCTCCCTGGCTTCGTATCTATTAAAGTATTTACTTGGTTTTCTTAGCAGCTTAAAACTGTCCTTTAAAAACAAAAGGTAAAATCAATAATAGCCTTATGACAGCATTTCTTTTTACTCTCTCTCTCGTCCTACACCATCACAACACCATAGCCCCAGCCAGAATATGATACAAATTAATTGTTGACTTCTCAAGTTTTTAATTGCCTGGTGTGTGTGTGTGTAGTCTCTCAATGAATTCCCATGATAGAAGCATCTGGTGATGTGGAGCAGCAGAGAGTGTGGCAGGAGGCAGCAGCTAGGATGAAACAAGCTCTCCATGAAACGTGCCAAACACCCCACTTTCCCCTGTACCTTGGGGCTTTGGACATCAAACACAGTTACCTGGCAGATTGATCAGTAACATCTGCCTCATGGCATAAGAGGGACAAAGAAAAGCTGTGTCATTGCACTGTAAATATGGCAGTAACTGATACTATAGATGTTCATGAGGGTGGAAAGAAGAAAAGCTAAATAAATGAGTCAGATATGTAAAGCACAAAATTTGATAGGCTTGCCACAAGCAAAAGCAAAAGCTTCTGTAATTTTGTCCTTGTTGCCGCCTCTGCTTAAGGCATTGTTAGCCCTGAGGCATAGAAGAGATGAGAAACAAATGCCAGTCCATTCATAGTGTCCCGGCTGCAGAACACAGCTAACCTCCCAAGGATTCCAGCCAACCTCATCTAATTCTTTCATAATGTCCAATCTAGCAGTTTATAAAGCCAAGAGGTTAACAGTGATACAAACCAGACAAATACTCAAAGAAACCTTGTGTATCTCTCCAGAGCACTCTCTCCACTCTCACTTTTCTCCAACCAGGAGCCAACTCTCACAATATTAGACAGCGAAGGATGCAGTTTAGAAACTCAGAAGACAGATTATGTGATGGAGGGAAAAAGAAAGCTTTTTGACTCCTGTAGGTGACTGCAGCTTTAACTAGAAATACTGACTTACAAGAGAACTACGGGTAATGCGAGCATCCTGAAGGCAAATGCAAATAACTGCCTTCCTCTGAAAGAATGTCTCTCATGAGTGGAGAAACAGAGCAAGAAATTCAAACACCAGCAATATGCTGCCTAAGGTAACCTCTCCTGACAACCCACAAAATGTCTTTAAAGCACATCTTCTAGAACTATTTCTTCTCTCTTAAAAGTGCTGAGATTTAATCACTGTCTAAGGAATAAGGTGCTAAAAAATGGCATCAGACATCCCTAGTGCATTCTTTTTAGCTGAGGCTTCTAGGCATCAGATACTGCTATAATCTTGGCAGAAAGGTAAAAAAGATCTCAGCATTACATACCTGCACCACACGCAAGTGTCTATCCAGGAAGTCAGTTCTTAGGTGAACATCAGCTTGAGACCCTCATCTTTGTAATCCTAGTGTGATGATGTAATCCTGGCTCATGGAGGTCTCTCTTTGAACCACTGTAGTTTATCACTTATTTTGGCTTCAACAACACAGGGAGGATTCATATGGGTTAGGCCCTGTGTCGCAATTGGACACAAAATAAAAATGCTTGACTCCAGACAGAACGCAGAAGAGAATCAGAAGGCTTTATTTACAATTCATTCAGCCTTTTTATAACATGCTGTGCTAAAAAGTCATATTATTGGTCCATAGGACTGACACCTCTCTCCATTGGTCAAGCAATAGAAAATACCAAACAACATCTGGGAGAGAGGTCTGCTATGGGAAAAGGAATATCGTTTACTTAGATTATGAGAAAAAAAATTGTTATTTACACAAAGTTATCTGGGAAAAAAGGAAAACAATTGAAAAGTTCCCTTGGGAAGGGCCCAGCAATTCTCAGGCTTAGAAGCATCAAGCCCATAGCCCTGTATTTATTTGTCTGAAGAAAAAAATCAGTTCCTCACCACCATCATTACCTGACCAAATACTACATAGCTATGAAACATCATAATAGTTCTCTTTAGGTATTTTTATAGTCAATGTTAATTAAAAATGCCACCTCAAATTAACTCACCAGAGAACTGTATCATTGGTTTTAGTGAAAAGTGACTTTTAGTGCCTGGTTCTTTGGCATGTTAAAGCACTGTATTTGTTATGCCCTAGGATTTATTGGATAATAAAAAACTGGATATTATAGGGTGTATTTGCAACTGATAATCAGCACTGACTTCCTGATCTAAAACTACTCTGAGAAGTTCTCTCAGTCTTACGGAAAATTCAAGGACAGACAGAGAAAAAGAAGTGCAAAAAATTTCAAAGACTTGTTCTTCTCTCAACCTATAAAAGATTATGGTCTATAGAACATTTTCCACTCCTTTTTTTAATGCTGCATGTGACAGAGTTTTCATTTCAGTGGCTTCTCTTTTGTTGTACAGAGTCTGAAAGTCCTGAAAATGGGAATGATAGGCCAGTCAGGGGACCACAGAGTCCCTCTGCCTATCAGCTCATAATGTATTGCAACTGAGTGATGCACTATCTCCAACACCTTTACCACATTCATTTTTAGGATCTTATTACTGGCATGCAGCCTAATGTATTTTTTACTTAGTTACAAATCATTATTTCCACTTGACCACTCATAGAGAAGAAAATAAAGAGAATATATTGTTATTGGTTGATACGGTTTGGTTTTTGATTGAAGGAAGGTGTGAGATATTACCTTGTCAGGACCTAAATTTTTTTAGAAAAGTTGAACACTTATCAGAGGCTAGTTCTTGGATGTTGACAGTTAGTTTAACTACTGAGAAAACAGGATGCGACTTTTGGTTAATCCTCCCATAAAAGCTGGGAAAGTGAAGCAGCCGCCCTCTTTCTCTCCTGGCGAGTGACCAGGTAACACCTTGCGGCAGTTGCCATGAGGAGCTGGGCCCGGCTGGGCCTCAGGGAGTCGCTGCCCCTGCAGGGGAGCAGCCCCGGCCATGCTCGGGCCTGGTAACAGTGAGCAGCGGGGGAGGGAGGAAAAGCCCCGGCAGCTGCCTCTGATGCCGACCAGGGCTGGGGGAATATTTCGGTCACCCCCTCCCCCCAGCCCCTCCTCAGGCAAAAGCGGCCCATGCCATGAGACCAAGGGGTGGAAAAGGAGGCACTCACAAGCCTTGCCACACCGCCAGCATGGTTTGGAGGAGATTGAAGCTCCTGCCAGCAGAGATCACATGGTCCCCGCAGGCCTGGGCACATGTAACACTTTTTCTTGCCAGCAGATGATCTTTCAGGCACTGAAAGTTTCTTCCCGGAGTGAGGACAAGATAAAGTAATGGAACCATGAAGAAGAGAGAGCATGAGACTGAGTCAGTGAAGAAAAAGTGAAAAGACTATTTGAGGCAAAGAAAAAAGAGTGGCCTAATTCGGCTAGACATTTTTTGAGTAATTACTGGAGAATGGAATGGGTTTTTTTCCTGTAACATAGAAATGCATAGAATTTGCTAGTTGGGAAAACTGCTTTGCCCCAGACTGTCAAACACTGACTCTGAGAAGCTGAGGACAGAAACCGTTCTTGTAAGAACGGACCTCGGGACGGCTCGAGAGAAGCTGAAATCCAAGAACCCCAGCTGCCAGGGAGAAACCCGCGAGGCAGAAATAAGTGGCGCCCATTGTGAGTAAGCATTTCAGCTTTTTCATGCCGAGCCGTGTTCTGCATCTGAGAGCATCCAGAGGCCTTGGGTTGCTGCTACCTCAAAGAGAAGCTTTCCATGTTTTAGGGGAAAACCATCAGAGAGGCACCATCTGATACCAGCCTACACTACGCAAACAGCTGCCAGACGAGAACAGGTGACCACCTTCCAGCAGTTATTTTGACCCATCCACACTTTCAAGCGAAGAAAAAGAGTGAGTTTTTTAGTGCAAAAAGGGGTCTGGTGACCTAAAAAAGGGTCTTTTGATTTTATTTTTACGTTTTACTGCTGCGGAGGGAGTGGAATCCTAAGCATGGGTAATAATCCATCTCTTTACCCCTTTGCTACGAGAATTCTTCCCCCAAGTTGAGCCCTGGGATGAGTTTCTCTTGGTACACGTGTGCATCCTCTGTGTTGTTCTTTTCCTTTGTTTACAAGCATGGGAAAGAATCAAGTCGCGGGAAGTTCGGGGACCCCAGTTGAACCCCCTTGCCCCTTTTTCCCCACTCCCTTAGCCTCACCCTCTTTCCCCTGGGGAGGGAGAGTTTGCCAGTGTAACCTATGCTGAAGTACCGGGCAGCCACCGTCTCCCGGACTCTGTCAGTGATGTCCACACTGTGACAGAATTTCCCTGTACCCCTGCTCCTCCATCCCTTCATTCCGAGTTGCCAGTTGGCACATCACAAGTTTGTTCAGTTAAACCTGGCGCGGGACTGCTGAGTCACGCGGGTTTTGGCGGCCACGCGGGGTCTGTGTGCCACGTGGACCATGCTGGAAGCGCCGTCATCCCGCCCCCCCACCTTCCGAGTCTCTGTGCCCAGCCTGGGTGCACATGCGTTCCTGCACGAGAAACTGCGCGGGCTGCTTGCTCTCGCGCAGCCCCCACCTCGGTGTCGGATGGTGTAACTGCAGCGGGGNACACGTGAGCTCCGCCCCAAACCACGCCCCACAGGGCTGCCGCACGGCTTGTGCCTGCCACGCCCCGAGCATCTCTGTCCCCATGGCAATGCCTGTGTCTGATACCAGAAGCAGGAATGGTCGTCACCGGAAGGAATCTATCTTGGAGTCATGTAAACACTGGGCTTCCCCACACGTGTTGCTAAGCAACGATGGGGCTCCAACCCTGACTCATGCTCCTCAGAGGAGGAAGGCAGTGACAGCTTACTGTCAGACAGTGAGACAACAGATCACTGGGCAAT
>VYXD01010583.1:330068-374520 GCA_013397195.1 Hylia prasina | reverse complement strand
AGAAGAGAAGAGAAGAGAGCATTTTGGTCTATGCTGAAAGGTTTGTGGCCTTTTTAATGTTTTACTGCCTGTAGAAAACTCGGTCATTACCGCTCTGAGGGTTTTATTTCGTTGAGATAATAAAATGGGAACAACCACCCACCCCCCCAACAACAACAACAAAAGGATACGAGAAAAGAGAGTCGAGCTGCCCTTACTCCCTGTCCCATCCCCTGCTGCTTTGCGCAGGCTCTCGGTTGGCCTCAGCGTCGATCCCAGATGTGACATTATTGATGCGCGTGAGAACAAATTACTTGCGACATGAAATGGCAAAGACGTAACCGGGCGTGGAGTTCACTGTCATTTGCGGAGTAGCATAAATTAAACGAAAGCTTCTTTGTCTCCGGCTCAAAGTTTCTGCGATGAAACTCAGTAGGTTTTGGGGGTTTTTACACGGCAGATCTGATATCGAGCTCTGCCCGCTCTCGCCACGCGTGGAAATGAAAGTGTCATCCCACCACCACTGCTGCAAACCACGCAAGTGCCGTAGCGCAGTTATCCCCAGCACCCCGCGCCGCCGCTCCTCCGCCAGAAGCCTCTCGGCACAGCCCGGGGGCGGGAGGGTCCGGCGGGCCGGCGGGACGAGCCCGAACAGCCCGCGGCCGCCGAGCAGCCGCTGCGCCCGGGCTGGCAGGGCGAGGGGCCGGTTGTTGCTGTCTAGGTTTCGTTTGCAAAAGCTTCTCTCTTGTAGCTGCCGTGTAATACTAAGAGGGTAAAATCCACCCAGCTCATTTGCCGAGTTGAGGCCCCGCAATATTTAATGCAGAATCCTGCTGAAAATACACTTTTAAAATTTCTTTTGTTCTTTAAAATTTCTTTGCTGTTGCGAGAAGATTGCTGCCCCACGCCATTGCCTGCCAAACGGGAATCGCCTTCCGGGAAGGGCAGATGCCCTTCGGCGCGGAGGACTTTTTCCCCTCGGGATTCTGGTAGTCAGAAAACGATATTTTGGAGTGACTTCTCCATGAGTTTTCTGTCAAATGCAGCGATAACGAGTAACACAGGGATGATGCGGCGCCACTCGAGGTGCTGAGGGGCATTTTGGCTTCCGAGTCGCGCTCTAATTCTGCCCACATACCCGTTTTCCTGCACGCGCTGATGTCCTTGTCCCAGAGCCTGTAGGTGTCCGACAAGGGTATCTCCCTGCCGGGACCCCCATCCAGCCCCGAGGGACGCGTGCAGCCAGAGGATGAGGAAGACGGGCGGCCGCAGCCAGCAAGCCGGGACGTCGGGTCGATCTCTTGACCCCTCCTGCAGCTGTTCCAAACCCAAATCCCGGCTACCGCCCAGGGAAAAGGCGCAGCAGCACCAGGGCCTGGGCTGCAGAAGCGCCCCACTCCTGGCAATGGAGTCCCGGCGCGGGGCCCAGGCTGGAGAGCCGGATACGGCCTTTACAGACCGTGTGCTGTTCCGAAACGGGCTCTTTCACCCGGTGCGCAAGAAACCGATCCATACACCCTGCTCTGGCATTGCTTTCAGCGGTGAAGCCAGAGGGAAGAAGGTGAGGGAATTTTGCACCGTACAGCGCTGTGCTGAGCACCAAAGCAGAGTCTCAGCAGCTGTGAGTGGCCCCACGCTCCGCAGGGGCTGCTCGCTCTTGGCCGCGGCTCAGGCTCCATCGGGAGATCCCAGTGTCACCTACTTGGCCCTGGCACGGGGACCAAGCCAAGGCCCTGCTGCTGACCACCTGCCCCTGCCAGTGCCCTAGTCCTACCAGTGCTTCTCTTGACAATTTTCCTCCTCACCAGGGATGAGATTTGAAATATCCCTGTGTGGGACATTTGTCTTTGGGGCATTTTAGTTCATCTCTGAGCACCTAATGAGGCAGAAAGTGTTCAGTAACAGGGGAAGGGAACATAAGGGCTGTGAGAAGCGTGGGTTTTTCTGCTGCTTGTAGGTGACCTATATGTAGGAGACCTATATGCTTGTGACCTAAATGCTTGTAGGAGACGTATGTGATGGAGAAAAGGGGGATGCCAACACCTCCAGAAAAAGTTTGCTGGCAAGAAGAGCTGCTGTGAAGGACCCCACAGAGTTCTGCTGGAGATGCCGCATGGCAACTTTCCACACCCCTGGACCAGAGCTTCTCTCCATGGCAAAGGTCGATGCTTACCCTATATCAGGGAAACCACAAATGCCTTTGGCAGGAGGCCGAGCCAGAAGCTCCCCCTCCATGTCCATGCGACCTACTGATTCCTCTTAGCTTTCCTGGATCGAGACCTGGAAGCAAGGCCTAACACAGAGGAGTGACCCTTTACCTGCAACGTCCTGCTGCCGGTCACTTCGCAGGGGCAGCATGCAGTGGCCGAGGTGGGGCTGGGGTGCAGATTCATTTAGTTACCATATCTATGAACTCAGCAACCTCTCAGCAGTTTGGGAAATTCATCTCAGCTTCATTGTCAAAACAGGCAGATCTTTGTCCGATGTTTCTCTTACTTCATCCAGAGTTCCATGAACAGCCTTAGACTCTGGATTTCACGGTATGATCCACATAGTTTCTATCTCCCTCCTCACATATAGAGGAACACCCTTCGCTTATAATAAGATTAAATGTCACTTAGGGGGGAAAAAAAAAACAAACAACATCCAGTTGTTCTGCACATTTGTTTGGTTTTTTGTATGCACACAATTTAGGATGGAGCTGGGGGCTTCCACATGATTTGAATAAAGCGCCCTTTCTACCTTGTAGTTTTTTAACCTGTGCCTTCCACTAGTAAATTGTGACTACCAAAGGAAAATAATAATTTATGTATTATAAATCCCACTCCAGCTAAATATAGTTGCAAAACCAAATAATTTCAATGTTCTGAATGGAAAAAAATAATTTAAAATAAACAAATAATTGCAGTTGAATTATTAATGTATTGGTGTTGCAAATTTACAATCATTTTGTATTTGCATAGTTACAGCAATGTGGAAGATACAAGAAATGCTATCAAGACTAGTTTCCTATATTAATAACTGTACAAGTTTCTTTTTAAAATTGTGGATGCTTTCTTCAAGTTTAAAATTTCTCTGCCTATTACCTTCAGTATTTCTATGCCTATATGTATAAAATACAGTTTCTCATTTGCAAACAAATTTGAAGATTCTCTTTGAAGGAAAAAAAAAAGTGAAAGAGGCAGAATTACATTGGGAATGTGTAATCTAAATGACAAAAATTATTTTAGTTTGTCCTTCAGGAATGCACTTTTTAAAAACTCATATATAATTCTTGTGGTCGCACTGTCTGGTTTGTATTTTCTTTGAATGTACAGGTGCACATTGAATTTCGTCTTCTTTAGGTGGATGTGTGGCTATATGCGTGCAAGTGCCCACTCGTTGGGTGAAGGGACAGGTGTTAGACTGCTAGGACGTGCAAATTCATTGGCATTAGGGAAAGGAATTTACAGGCTCTGGGCTCTGTATTTGCGGATCGGCACGGGAGTGAATGACGCTCCGAGCCCCCGGCTGTGTGGTGAAGTTGCACGCCCGCCGTGACACTGCAGGACCGCACGGGCTCTTCCCCGCAAAAGCATCGCTTTTCAACGTCCCCAGGTGACACCAGCCCAACTACAGCTCAAGACGACCACATGAAATCTGCGTGAGCCTGTCCCTTGTGTCCCGCCTTCGTAGTGGCTATTTCCCTTCTCCCAGTCCGGGGGCCACACCCGGGCCCCGCGGGACGCAGCCCCTGCTTTTTGTGACCCGCGCCCAGAGGAAGGGGACGCAGTGAAGCAATATCGGCTGTGAACGGGGTAAAATTCGCCGTCGCTCGGGGTTTTATCACTTCGGAGAAGCCAGCTTTTCGAACGGAAAGCTGCGCACCGGCTTGGCTCACCTTGCCCTCCCCATCCCGCAACTCCAGCAGGAGTACGCCTCGGAAAGAGAAGAGGAGAAGGGGTGAGGCATCGGGACCATTCTGCCTTGACAGCGCGTAGCTCGGCTCCGCGGGAGAAGAGACCCTTGGCCCCGGCTGCTGGGAAGCAGAGAGAGCCTCCGGGCCGAGGAATGTCCCCGCTTTCTTTCCCGGCGGTACGGAGACCGGTATGCGACAGTCCTTTCCCGTTGCACTGTCCATAAATAGTGGCGTATATAAACAACAGAGAGAGAGAGAGAGAGAGAGAGAGAGAGAGTTGTGTGTGCAAGTAGATGTGTACGTGTGTGTGTGTTTCCACCATTAGTTATTTTTTACACGAACCGGGACGTTTTCTGAGAGCGGGACCTGGTTCCTTTCCCGGTAAATTTACCGGAATAACTAGAGCAGTCTTTGCCCCGGCTCCTGAGCTCATGCTCCCCGACTGTGTGCTTAAACACAACGCGTTTTTTTCTTTTTTTTTTTTTTCGGTTGTGGTTTTTTTGTTGTTGTTGTTGGGGGGGGGGTTGTTTGTTTGGGGTTTTTTTTGTGCGTGGTTTGTTGTTGTTGTTGTTGTTGTTTTTTAATTTTACTCTTAATGTGCTTTTGGACTCTCTAAATAAGCTGCCGGTAACATCCCTAAATCCCTTCTGGAGTCAGAAGCCAAAGTAGCAAACGCGGGCACTTCTGCCTGTTTTTTCCATCTCTCCTTGAATTTTTGGGGCGGATGGGGAAGGGGTGGGGGTAGACACTAGGCCAGTATGGGCAGAGAGGGAGAGATGAACATATTTTCTTGAGTCTGAAGAGTGACTTTTCCCGGCAAGAGCCCTCAGCCCGTGCAGGAGTGAGCGGCCCGGCTGCGGGGATCCCGCCCGGCTCCACTCCGGGGCGGGCGCAGCCCCGCCGGCTGCAGGGGCAACTCCGCTCCGCCGGTTTCCCAAGGTGTAGCATGCCTGGAGAGGCTATTGTGCTTCTTCTGGAATGTTTCTATAGTCTGCACGGTAGGAAAACGTGGTCTGCGAGAGAAATTGCTCTGCTCGCACCCGCGATCTTCGGGGCTGTCTGAATTTGCAGAAAGGGGAGGCAGGAGCACTGCATCTTTGTTCCTCAGGGAAACGTAGTTTTATTGCTAGGCTGATATTAGGAGCGATTAGAGATTTGTAGCAGTACTTGTCTGTTCCTGTTTATCAGAGATCTCCCTGGGAGCAGCCACCACCCTCCAAAACGTCCGGGGCGTGCCTCTGTCACACGGGACCCCAGAAGGGGCTCAGGGTCGGACCTCGATGTCTCCCGGCCGTCCCGGAGTGGAGATGTGCCCCCCAGCTGCCAGGTTTCTTTTCGCAAGTCTTGGGAAAGCAGCCCTAGGGGAGAAGGAAACAGGTAATGGAAGCTCCTTCTCCAGACCTTGGATCACGGTCAGTGCGCCTGCCCCATCCGAGCCATGATGCTGCAAGCCTTTGGCCCACCAGGCAGTCTCTGGGTCCCGCCCAGCGCTGGGACAAAGGGTGATCCCATTGTCTAGCGGTGACTGCAGTACCGCCGGATGCCTACAGCTCCCGCAGCCACAGCTATCGCATTCCGCCTTCTGTCTGCCAGCCATCCTCTTAAAGTGCGGCTTCGCATTTAAAATTGAGAAGCATCTCAGCAGCCGCTCTCGGATTGCTCTGAGCTGTGGTTGGAATAACCCTTGCTTGGTGAATAGCTGGGGTGAAGGAAAGTCTCTGACCTTAACTGTGTTGGGAATTTTCCACTTTCATTTCAGTGACAGAAACTGGGAATTTTTTTCCCTTGATAAGTGTTTCAGGCTTCTGTGTGATTAAATTCATCTGCATCATTTGGGATGGGACATCTTAGAGACAGAGAATGAGACTGACTTTCTGGTGGGTCATGGCAAGGCTGCAGGCATTGTAATGCAGAGAGTATTCAAATACCAGAGGGTTCGCTCTCGCTCTCACTCACTCCTGTCGTATCTCTCCTCTGACAGTGAAGGTAATACTGGGCTAAGTGCATTGTTTGTAATTCCCTTGTACACTGGAGTCAATCACACAATATTTGAGAATAACTACTAAGTTATTAAAGACAGATTCAAGCCTTATTCATGCGGCGTATGGTGCCATCTGCTTGAAAGAAGGCAAATACTGTGTGGATAGTGGTGATGATGATAATTCCCTCATTTGCTGTAACACAAGACAAGGGGAAACAAGACCGATACACTTTCAAGGAACAGGTTAGCTCTTGCTGACAGCAGGTTTTTCTTTTCTCCCTCTGCCAGTCCCAGGATTATAGTTTTAATTTCCTGATTTCCCTCTTTCTCTGGTATCAATATTGCGCTTGAATGAGATCACTTACAGTGAAACAAGGATTTCTCTGCTAATAGTCTCTGTTCTTGAAGCCCATTTTTGCTTTACCAGCACTTCAATACTATGGAAGTCCTGTAGTCCTTCCTGAGACCCAGTGAGTCACCTCTTGAAGTACTTAAGAAATCTTTTCTGTTTTTTTCTGATCTTTCTTCAGGTCATATTTGTCTACCTGCAAGGATAAACACCTTTCAACAGAAACCTGAACACCTTTCCGTTGATCCATGGGGCAACAGTCCCTTCAGGCTGATCACAGTGCATGGGAAGAAGAAGTCCTCTCAGACAAACTAGTGTGTTAAAGGCACCAAGGTGATCTGCTGTGCCCAGCTGTGGGCAGAAAGCAACCTTCCCTGCACAGCCAAGTGAGTGTAGAAGCTGTCTGGCTTTGGCATGTCTGGCATTTTACTCATGGTGCCTACCACTAGCATAGTCAAGCCCAGGTTTTCCAGGTATGTTCTTTCTGGGCTTAATTATACCATCATGTACCAGAGCAAGCAGTATCTTATTCATCAGTGAATTTCACTCAGTCTTAGTCATGGAGATGGAATTGGTCCTACAACAACAATAATAGCTTTTTACCTGCGTCCTTGCCAACACTCCCTATGTGGCCTCCCCACCACAATAACAAACAGAAGCTCCCAGAAAGCAGCAGCAAGTTCAGAGATATCTGGCTCCTTACCAGTTTGAATTTTACCAGGTGGTGTTTGGTCTAAGACCTTGAGCTACAACATATGCTTTCTGGTGTTGAACTCCTTGGAAGACATAAACTCTTCTACACAATGGAGAACTAAACACTTTTAAATATACTTATCTAATGGATATCAGTATTGACTTTTGTGCATGCTGTTTCTAACATGAATCCACCTAGCCTCTGCTTTCAGAGGCCAAAGATTAGAATGACTTCATCTTCTAGACAAGCAGTCCCTGTATTTGATAACAGGAGTGGATTACAATTTATCCCACTCTCCCTGCTATTACCCTTCCTTCTGTTCCTGCACTTAAATCTGAGCATATATGGACACTGAGGAAGAGGTTTGGTGCCTACCAGCAGCTACAGCACTTGAGTGAGTACTTCAGCCTGGTGCATGGTGATCAAGTCAGGCCATGGGTTAACAGCTGAATAATTGGGCACAACACCTCAGTACCAGCTTGCTCTGTGTGCAATGACTCATCTCAGGTATTTCTGAAATACTTTTCTGACTTTTTATTCTCTTTCATTTAGGTCACATCCAACTCCATATTGCAAGGTGCTGAGTAACAGCTTATGATCCCTATCAAGTAATGGCTCCAGGGTTTGTTTACCAACATCCACTGGAGACTCCAGCTTTTCTGTAGAAACAGAAACTGAGCCCAGGCTTATCCAGGTATCAAGCTGTCACATTCCTTGGGGCCTGTAGAGCAAACTGGCCTTTGTGAAGAATGTTTACCATGACTGTGAGGCAGCTGTGTTTAGAGAGTCATTTTAAGAAAGTTGAGAAATATCCAGTAGGATTCCCATAACAGATTTATATCTATTTGTAAGGGAAGAACAACTGTTCATCAGTTGGAGCTTTGCATCCATCACAGGAAATATAGTGAAACAGCAGTGATGAGACTCAAAGTCAGACAAGGATGCAGGGATATTCCAGGTCAACTCTAGCCCAGGTTTCAGTTCATCAATTATTTCAGGATCTGTTCCTGAAACATTAATAGATAATTGGTGTAGTCCTGATCTCTGTGCCTGTGCAAAGTATTCCCTCCCAGTGGGACTGACATTTAGGTTCTTACTGTGTGAGTGTTGTGCCTGCAGCCCTTTTGATTTTTTGCAGCTTCCAGCTTATTAGCTGTGGAAAGATATGCTGTCAGATTTAGGATACAGGAGACAGCTATTCACAGAGGCTTATCCCAGCTTCAGGATGGGAGTAAATTTTGCTATAAACAGTGTCCTGTGTGTAAGGAATTCTGCAGCTCCAGCACCTTTCCATCCCAAATATCTCCTTTTCCATGCCCCCAAGTACCTGATGGAACCAGGCATAGCACATAAAAGAGGATTGAACAAACCATGAGGAAGCTTATTAAGGATGTGCCTCTTCCAAGAACTGACTGTGGAGTATATTGCTTTAACTCAGATACTATTTCACACAGATAGGGCAGGTAATGGACAGACAAATAGATCAGTTCTACTTTTGTTTTGCTTGGAGGATGATTTTTTTTTCCCATACACATGCATTTTAGGAAAATGCCTCCTACAGATTTTGAGGGAACATTTTAAAGCTTATATTAATCACCTCCTTTCAGAGGTGAAAATTTTTCACTTCCTATAATTAACTCAAGATTTCAAACTCTTCCAGACAAAAGGTTGCAGAAAATTTTAAGGTATGAATTGTTAATATTTTTACCAAATATTTTGATTGTTTCCTTCCATTTTTAACTCCATTGACAATGAAGATTCTTGTCTCACTATTGCCTTATTTTCTATTTATGATGTTGACATTTATTTATGAAGTTGTCATTAAATTATGAAGTTGTCATTACAGCAAAACTGGTAGAACTGCAAAAATGATATGTACTACCCAAACGAAATATCCAAATATAATGATAAATAAATTAACTCGGATAAAAGATTTCTTTTCTCTATATGAATGCAAAGTTCAGTATTTTAGAAGCCATAGGGCCAAGTTTTGCCTTACGATTCACCTGCCATGTGTTCCAGAGAGGATAGGAGCTACCAAAAAGTATGAAAGAGGATTTATACTGTATAACAGATGACAACTGTCTTGTAAGCTCAAACTCACAATTTATGCTTTCACTCTGAAGTTCCTTGAGACAGTTATTTGATTTATGGAAATCCAGTTGGTAACTGGCAAACACACATATGCAAAGAAGCCACAGAAGCCAGCAGCAGCCAAACACGGGCATCAGAGGGCAGAATTTTGTTTATGAAGTAAAACTTCAAATAACACAATAGTACTCCCTCACCCTCTCCTGCAATGTCCCAGCACCCCCCTGCAGCTCTCTCCCTTAAGTAACTGCGGTTGAGGATGTGGTGGAAACACTGGAAGGGAGGAAAATCAGTCCACAACTGTTTCTGCCGGGTTTCACTAGGAGGAGCCATACGATATGTAATGAATGTGCAGAGCTGTTTGCAATTAGGACACATCCGAACTGCTCCCAGGGCAGCATTTCTGCTACTGCCATTTATCTTTGTAATAAATACTTTTCTAATAGATCAGAAGGCAAAATTGACACAGATTACTGTGATCCCTTGGTTTCTCAGTGTGCTATTTTAATAGACTTCATTCTGCCACCAAGAGGACAGTAACTCTAATTACCACATCACATACACAACTCATGTAGGACTGAAGTATTTTGTGAAATTATAGATATTTCTATATCTTCCTGTATATCAGTACAACTGTGAGCAGAGCTGGGCATGATCCTACCTGATGATTTGCCTGCAGTATAAACAATTATCAATAATAACATTATGGGGAGTCAAGACTGGGAGGGTGACTTATCACTTGAGTGATAACTGTGGACAGTTCATCCCTAGGGAAAGCACAGATGTAAATTTAAGGTACTGAAAATGGCACAGATTAACTCTATTCCAAGTTAGAAAACACAGGGGGAAAAAGAGATGAATAATGAGAGGGGACTGCCTTTGGAAGGGCGTTTACCTTACTGTTACCACCATGTTCCTTCAGGAAGCCCAAAACTCCATGTGGGCATGTTTGTAGAGAAGAGAGCCACAGCTCAGCCTCCTGTTTTACCTCTTGGACTGCTGTGTCCCTCTGAGGTGAGTAATGCTGCATGTCTGCTTCTAGGTGCAGGGGTAAAGGTCTATAATTCCTTCCCACTTCTGATTAGAATTTTTTCCTCAGGCAACACTAATCACTTTTCCCAGCCAGTAAACTCCTGAGGGGAATCTCTGCTGCTGGAGTGATTCCCAGTGAGGGTTAAGAGGCATTTACTTGTGTGAGCTGGAGTTGTATGAGTAGCTGACCCTAGGGAGGATCAATAGACATCAGCATCAGGAGCCCTTGCTGGGTCACCTTCACCAGCCATAAGGGACCTGGAAGGTCCAGTGAATTATCTGTTCTGCAGAAAAGCTATTCTGCATCTTTTCTGTTATAGGAACCACAGCTGAACTGTTCAAAATCCCTGAAGTGTTTACTTTTCAATTCTGTACTGTATGAGGGGTCCACACTACATGAAGGTGTAAGAGAACAAAAAATAAATATCCCATTTGCACATTTTCAACATACACAAAGGCATAAAGTTTCTTGCACAATTAGGAAAAGTCACATGGGATTCTTTGAGTATTTTTTAAGTAAATAAATTGCATTTTTTTTTCAATACTAGCATTTAAACATTCTCCTTACAATGCATTCCTTGCAAATGCAGGCTGGGGCTTAAATGTTGCCCTGCTTAAATCTACTGTATTAATTCTGTTTTCAGACAGACTCTGTTGAGATCTCTGTGAAATGACTGATGTGACTTACCAGGATCATACAAGCCATTCCAAGAATGTCAGCAAGGCACTGGAATATGGCAGGGGGACTGGAGACCTTCCTGAGAAGGTTTTACTCAGTGATGGAAAATATATTTGTGTTATTACTTTAGCACAAGTGTCTTCTATAATGTTAAGGTTTGCTTTCAAATAAAACATAAATTGCACATCTGGCTGGAAGAAATAAATGCAATAGTGCTTCAAAGACTATCTGTCAGGCTTAAAAAGCAAAGAGATCAGGATTTATTGGTGTTTTTATTATTAACATAAAAGCCTTGGGATCTGAAAATAGACCAGGGTTATAGGTAAATATGGGTTCTATTTTCTTCTTTGTTTGCCTTAACATATTATTAGCATCAAGCTAAAAAAGGGATCATCTGAATGCTACTATGTTTACTGTGTGCACATGGATGTTAGCTTAATCAATACATAGATGTGAAAGACTGTAGAGAAAAGTATGCACCACAGGTATGTTCATCATCTTAAGCATTTCAGAGAGTATCTTCATTCTGGAGATACTGCTTGCTTAAGAAACCCTGGTCTTATACTTTCCTAGTCTTTCAAGACCTTTGTGAAGCACCAGTGGGCTGCTTCTGTGCAAAGGCTTGGAATGGACATCTATTTGGAAATGAACAAGCAATGAAGTGGGAGTTTCTAAAGTAGATTACTTTTAAAATTATAATTTGAGGAAGCTGGGGTAAAAACAGCATCTCCAGATCAGCAAATATTGCGTGGCTTGAAGACATACACATTAGATTTCCTGCCCGAGCTTGGCTGGTGACTTCAGCCTCCTTCCCAGGAAAAAAATTATCCTATGCAATGCTGGTTAAAGCCTCACATGAGTCACTCAGAGGTGTTGGAGGGGGCTGTACAAATCCTGGTCCCCACTTTCTCCTAAAAATTGTCTGCAAGAGGTTTAATTTTGCTGTATCAGGACCGGGTTGAATCTTTCATGGGATTTAAATTAAATCCTTGGCAACCGCTGTTCTGGTTTTATAACAAAATGTGACCTATGTGTTAAAGTGAGGACATTGTTTTGCTGGGTTATTGCTTAATTACTAAATGAAGAAATATTAAGTAAAAATTTAATGACTCATACAATATTTCCAATTGACATGTACTATAAAGTCCCATTTACATCTACCACACTGGTGTTCAACTCACTTTCCATTATTCCTGAGGCTATTAATGTCAGTAATTACAGCAGGTAACATGTCTAGTATTGAGTGTGTTGTGGAATAAAGCAGTGTTGAGCTCCTGGAGTGTGTTTTATATTAAGTACAAAAAGCTTCTGATACAGTTAATGTAACTATAAATCTTAACTCAAATGCTTATATGTCTCGTTTATGACCTGAATAAACTCTGAGGCAGAGGCAGGGCAGCTGAATAGCCGCTTGCTGCCAAACCGCACATTCAGTGGAATATGCACTTACAATATCCTTTTCATATTGAATAATAACAGAAAGACAGAAAGCAGGCTGAGTATTTTCTCTAAATTAAGTTGGGTTTTTTTTCCAGAACACTGAGTTTAATGGTTAAAAAAATGCCTAAATACACACAAACTTTTAAATCATAAATATATAAATAGAACATAAAACTCAAAATAGTGTGGAGGATTTTTTTTCCAGGAAAAATCCAGCCTGTGCTTATGATAAGAGCTGTTCTACATGTTTTGATGTGTTAAATATTGAACACCCTGCCACTTGGAGAATGCACACCGCTCTGCCCCTTTGGGGAGACTGCTGGATTGGCCTGGGTGTGGAGGTGGCCAGAAATCCCAGTCACCTCTTGAAGAGCTGGCATTCACTGTCTGTGTGAGCTGCCAAAGGAAAATGGTAGTGAGGGCAAACCTTTGGAAGGAGCCTTTTGGAGGGCTGTGCTGTATGTGACTGATAAGATGATTTGGTCTGACTTTGTGCTTGCTTGCACTCACTGTTAAAACCCCTGAGCAGATAACCTGAGCAGGAATAGTGTGTGTTGAGAGCAAGGTAAGCACCAGTTAAAGTCCTGTCAGCCCCTGTGTGCTGTGGCACCCGTGTGTCCCCAAACATCAGCACACACTTGGTGAGGTTTCAGCCCAGGTGGCTGCAGCGTGAAGGTGGCTGTGGCATGAGAGCCTGCAGGATGAAATGGGCAGTGAAATAATTTGATCCACAAAAAATAAGATTTAGGTGCAAGTTGCACTGGTGAACACAAAATTAGGCTCAGAGAGAGATCAACTACCAGAAAGCAGAAGCCCTACTTCAATCTATTTCCACTGAAATCAATTCCTTTGGATGGGAAGTTCTCCTTATAGACCTTCAGTACAGTATGACCCTTTAATATTAGCATGTCAGCATTTAAATTGATGATGCTGGTTTTTTTAGAGCTATTTACAAGGGGAGTATTTCCCTCTGAATTTGTAATAAATTATGTAAAACATCTTTTCATTCCATTCCCCTTTAGAAAGAAATATTTGGTAGTTTAAAATATTTAATGTAGTGGAAAATCTAAAGGGAAAAATAAAGCATCAATAGACTATTTCAGCAGCAGAAACCATTTGGGACCTGCTTAACCACCTAAACTCTTCCCCAAATTTATTTGGAAAGGGACATATAAGGAGCTCATCACTTTCCATCTCCATTTTCATATGTGCAGCATATGCAATAGTTTAGCTTCGTACTGACACTCCAAGCTGATCTTGATGGTGAACTGGAGTAACTTGAGACCACCATTTCTTTCTCCTTATGACAGTTCTGGAACATTTGGTTGACTGATTACCTTGCTACTAGTCAGGTGGATTTTTTTTTTAATATTTGACTTTATTTATGAATGTACATGCACAAGAAAGTTGGGAGCCCCACACACAGGATACCGTTTTAAAACAGAGGATTACTACACCACCATGCTCTCCCGGCACTTGTGATAGGAAAACTACACAGGCAAGATAAAACTGTACTCATGTCCAGCACTTCACCCTGCCCATGGCTCAGTACAGACCAAACTCAAAGACTGACTTGAAGGTGCGATCAAGGTGTTCCTCAGTTAAGTACAAATCTTCCCCTTATTTCAAGGGTTGATGGTCTAAACTTGAAAGCATGGAGATTATGAAGCATAAGGCCCATAGTATGGGCTGTGTCTGTTTCTGTATTAGTGTCTTTGTACAACTATATACATAAATATAATAGATACATATTTACTTACCCTTTGTGTTGAAGATAAAAGTTTTTTGCTGTACCCAAACATTAAAGCATTACTTTAAAAAGCCAAACCCCATAAAGAACAGTGTGTACTTTCTCCCCATACCCTTATTTCTATTTATTTTCAGCAGTGCCTGGCTTAGCAGGGCCTTGCATTCTTCAGAGCTCGAAAAGAAATCCAGGCAGTGACCCCATCTCTCAGCCCTCTACTGCAAACCCCTGCTGAAATCCTGGTAAAAAGCTAGACAACACTGAATCACAGCATCGGTGTCAATACTACATACATGCACATTTATCCAGCCAGAGAAAATTAAGTTCCCTGAAAAACTGATTGCTAGCTTCTATAAGGTTGAGTCACATTAATCTGACAGACTGCTCCCAGAAAGAGCAGCATAGCTATCAGGATGAAAAAATGTCTCATTTATAGTGAAAGTGTAAGTGGACATCCTGAAGGGATGTAATTTAAAAAAAAAAAAGTTGCTGTAGTAAGGAGGAGGGATATGCTAGATGATGACAGGTGGTTTTATCCCAGTGGAGGGTAATTTACTTCAGCACTTCTTGTGGGGCTCTGTGGCTGCACTGAGAGACAGGGGAGTCTTTAGTCTCTTTAGTATTTAATAGAATAAAGTAGAAGTAGGATGATGAAAGAGAAATACAGAGCAGGTATCAAAAGGGGCAAAGAAACAGGGATCAGGCTTTGAAATGTCACACACAGTCAGAAACCTGCAGCTAAGAAGCAGAATTTAGGAGGTGGAAAGATGAGTGTGGAGACCCAGGGGGACTGGGACTTAAAATCCAGATGGGAGAGACCAGTACCTTCAGGGCTGACAGAGAGAAGGAATTAGCAGCTGAGATGGGCTGGGAGACAGGAACAGCAGTGGCTGAACCAAGTAGCCAGATATGAGGAAGGAACAGGAATAGGACACAAATGGTTAGAGGAGAGTAAGACAGAGCTAGAGGAGGAAACATTTTTTTAGACACTACAGCCCATTCATTTGTCATTGCAGGGCAGAAAATGGATGATGGGAATCCTGGGTCATATGCTGCTCTGGTCTCAGCTCCTAGGAAAGGTCTTTTGGTCCACAGAGAAGCTGGTAACTCATTATTACTACAAATTACCCTGTTAACTCAGAGGGCAGAAGTCCATATGGAGAAGCTAAGAGTTAGCCCCAATAGCGTGAGGCATAGAGGTGTTAATATGATGCCACATAATAGGATTTTTTGTTTTTCCACTTTGCTTCATTAACAACCTAGGAAATTACCTACAAACACTCTCTTAAGAGAAGCCTGTGAGCTGCCAAAGCAAATATGCAAAGTTAGCAAGTGCCAAAGCCAAAGTTATTTGGGCATTTTTTTCTCCTTTCACACCAATGCACTGGCAATAGAGGAAGTCATACTCTTTTCCCACAGAGGATGTGTCAGCCTTATTCAGGCTGCTCAAGATAAGTCAGGACTGTGTAAAGGGAGAGGCTAAGCCCCTTAATCATTTGTTTCAGAGGGAATAGTGTGTTTTGAATGAAGTTTGGGGATTGGGAAAAACAATGAACACTATCTTGCTTTAAGTTACTGAATGTCAGTCTGCAGAACGGGATGCATCCCTGCCTGCTTGTGCCACATATCTCTTGTACAACATCAGTAAGTTCTTACACCAAATTTTGCACTATGGTCACTAATTGCTTGTTCCCAGTTATATGGATACTGACTTGAAACTCCAGCGTCTGATTTGGAAAAGAGATGAGTACTCACAGCTGCAGCAGGACTCAGTGGGAACTCTGCTCTGAATATCTAAAAAAATTACATAATAGTAAGTACCCTGAAGAATTATGAGTCTTAAACTGAGGACAAAATCACCGCACTTCTCTGTTCTTCTATTTTCCAGCTGTAAAATGAAAATAATAATAGGTGTGATCTGAAAATAAATACACATAACTGCTTAGAGACTACAGTCATGAAAACCAAGGGAAACAAAACTCTCTCTTAAGATCAAGATCAACTGGTCAGTAGATAGTAGGGATTAGGCCACATGTTAAACACATGGAGAAACCAAAATATCTAATGGCCTTTCCATAAATTAATGACAACCATCCTGAGAAGTGAATGAGCTAGGGATCCTGTGGGAAAGGCACGAAGTATGTAAAGGTGACATCACAAAAATGCATATGGAGAGAGCATATACAGACTCCTAAGGACAGCTATTCAAACTGCTGCAGAATTAATATCACAATAAAAATTATTAATATGATTTATGTGGAAACGGGATTAGGGATAATAGATGCTTTAGAGTAGCCTTTTCTTTTTGGGAGATTTTGTCATTGAAATCAAGCTAAATATTGCATGTATGTGGTATTACCCAACCCTAATCCAGCTCAAAGAAAAACCCAACCAAACCCAACAGTATGTGTATATGCTGTTACAAAAAACTAATAGCAACTGGGTGACTGCCATATATTACCTGGCACACTGAAACTGTAAAGTCTGCTTTCACCATCAGAGTGTGACTTATCATCTGGAAGTGATTTAGTTGTGCAGTTACCTTTGGACTGCTGGGGTTTTTTGGTTCTTTACTAGCAAGCAAATAATTGTGGAGAGTAAGACTTTAGCACTATCAAGTAAACAAATAATTGGGCTGGATATTTCAAAAACAGAGGTGAGAAGTGATTTTGAAGCTAGTCAAAACTCTGCAGTTTTTATCCTCTCTGGCTCTTATTACAAGTAGCTCTGAAATCCAGATCTCTGCTCTACCTCACTCCCCAGCCTCCTTTTCCCTTTACTCTGTGGTATGCAGGGAACACTGATTGAAATATGCTGCTGCTCAGCTCTGCACAGTCCATGTCCATAAACCGAGTTTGTTTTCTGAAGTAATTTGCACAGTATAGATCAATATTCTCCTCTATATGCACACACCTGTAATTTCCATCAGCATCACTAAGAGCTACTTGTATGTAACGAAGGGAAAATATGTGCTACACTGGGCACTTCACAAGAGAATCTCCAAGTGGGTTCATGTTACCTCCATCTGACTGAAAAAACATGAAAATCACCTCCAATAAATTTCTTATGACTGGTTCACATGGCAGGTGGCCCTCCATTAGAAATAGAATAGTTATACCTGACTTCTCCAATATTTATGAACTGAGGACAGAAATTTCAAGAACATATCAGCCCAAAGGCATCATTGTGTGTGGGATCACAGCTTTCATACATACTGCATCCCAAAATGCTTTTGCAGAGTTATCAGGCACTGTTAGTGTAGCAATAAGTAAATGCAGAAGAAAACAGAAATTAGAAAGTGATGACAACTGAGAAGTTATTTACTCATAGTAAAGGTTGAATTAAATTGAAGCAGAGGAATAGTGGAAAGCAGTTTCAGATGCAGGAGCTCCAGGGATTTTACACAATACCAGCTGAGGTGAGAGCATAGAAAAGACCAAAGGGGATGCCTCAGCTACGTTCACTGGAGGAAGGGAAAGAAGAGGGGAGAGTGTGACAAACAGTTGAGGTTAGAGAGCTGAACTGATTTTTTACTGCTTTTGTAACGAAAAAAAAGTGAGCAACAGGATCAGGGCAGTGATTGTCCTTCTGTACTTGGCACTGGTGAGGCCACACCTCAATTCCTGTGTCCAGTTCTGAGCCCCTCACTACAAGAAAGACATTGAGGTCTTAGTGTGCATCCATTGAAGGGCAATGGACACGGTGAAGGGTCTGGAGAGTAAGCCATGAGTGGCTGAGGGAGCTGGGGTTGTTCAGCCTGGAGAAAAGGAGGCTCAGGGGAACTTATTGCTCTCTACAAGTACCTGAAAGGAGGCTGTAGCCAGCTGGGGTCTGTCTCTTCCCCCAGGCAACTGATGACAGAATGAGAGGACAATACCCTAAAGCTGCAGAATTTCTTTACAGAAGGACTTGTTAAGGGCATTCCCAAGGACTGACCAGGAAGGTGTTCAAGAGTCACAATCACCATCCCTGAAGGTGTTCAGGTAATGACTTAACCTGGCACTTGGTATTGTGGTCTAAGTTCACAAGGTAGTGTTCAAAGGCTGGACTTGATGATCTTAGAGTTATTTTTGAACATAAGTGATTCTGTAATTATTCTAAATGTGACTTAGCAAATATTATTATTTAGTGACTTATAAACCCCCATTCTCATGTACTCACTAGGAATTGTGTGGAATGAATGTCTAAGACTACCCTGGGGGGAAAAAACACAAATAAGTAAAACTTGAAAGATGTTACAGATGTAACAAGCTAAGCTTGCATTTTCTGAAAGTATTTTCAATTATTCAGTTGAAGAATAAATGCATCTCTTGTTCAGATCATATTTTAAAAGAAAATTCTTTCTTAGGAGAGTAACACAGTACTGGAAGTCATTACTTGGAGTGGTTATAAATTCTTTGTCCAAGAAAGTTTTTAAGGCTGAGCTAGAGACAACTGTGGCTGGCCTTTTCTGCTGTTTGGGATGGTGGGAAGCACAGAGCAAATCTTGCAGTCCCCTATTTCCCAAAACCAGCAAGAGCAAGGGAAATGGGCACCATGCATTTTTCTCTGTGGAGACACCTCTCTGTCTCTGACACCAGCAATCAGCAGAAAAAATAACAGTGAAATTGAAAGCTGTAAGAAAGCATCACAGGTCACAGGAAAAGAGTTTAATAAATTCTAGATAATGTTTCATATTTGCTTTGAAAGGTATAGCTTATGAGTGAGATTAAGAATAGCTTCCAAACCATCAAACTGATTTAGTTTTGAAAAGTATTTAAACTAGATATAGCATTAATGAGGGGTCCCTGAGAATGGCAGCCCTAGGAACAGTAATGCTGCCTCATGCCTGAAAGAGGTCAGGGATGCCAGGGAAGACTGGTGAAATGATGCTTGTCCTGTGAATCCCATGAGACTTACATGGGAGCTGCTTTCTTACAGCATTTCAGCTGCTTTCTTACAAGATTTCAGCTGCTCCTCACATGCCCAGCAAGAGAAGTGTGGGTGTGCAGGGAAAGGGGCACCTTCAGGGTCAGGTACCAGCGGTGAGGAACGGAGCAGGGTGTTGTGAAAGGCAGTGGGATGGGCTGCTGGACACAGGACTCACACGGGCAGAAATGCACTTACACACTTCCTGCCTTTCGTAACTTCTGCTTCACATAGTTAATATTAAATAATAATCTGTTCTTGGACAATTTTTCATAAGACACTGCCATCCTTATTAATGCCTCCAATATGCTGGGAAACATTCTTTTTTAACCAGCTGCATCAATTCCTCCAGGGGGAATGGGTGTGGGACACAACAGCAGGTTTTGCTCAGCAGTTATGCAACTGATATCCATTTCCTAACCAACAATCAGAAAATAGCTGAGATTATGTCCAGAGTAACCAGACCAGAACCAAACCTACAGTGTGTGTTGTGGTGTCCTGATAAATCCCATACAGTTAGCAAAAGAATGAATCACAGCAGTAGTACATTCAGAACAGTTTCACAAAAGGACCAAGAGAATCAGTGGTCTGGATTTCTGTTGCCTCCCTGGAGACATTCAGAAGGTTTATATTTCTTTTATTCCTCAACAACTGGTCCCACTCCTCTGGCCATGGGGCCCAGTATGGTAGCACAGCCCTGCAGTCCCCTCCACCCTCTGACATTTGCCATCCAGCACAGTCCAGAGCCAGGGAGACACTAGGGCATGATGAGCCCAGCATGTGCAGGGCTGTGGCCAACTGGTACAAGTTGAGCGCAACATATTTCACATCCAGAATGTGATCTCTATCCTGTGCAACTGACTGGCAGGACAAAGAGCTTTTGCTTCCTTTTTTTTCAATGTCTCCAAAACAGGATAGGCAGTAAGTCAGATTTATGACCAGTCTCGGATATAGGTAGTTGCACAGATTAAAGTACTGAGTAACAAGTGACATCCCCTCAGCTGGGCTGCTGTAGCTGAGTGCTCCTAGCACACTCCACATGCAAGGGGTGGTGTATTAGGTGTTAAAGAACTCTCATGGATATGTACAGGGCTTCAGTAGCAAACAAAGAGACAGAAATTCTTCCATCCTTCTTCCCCGCCTTAGAGAAGAGAGATTTGCAGTTACGATTACAACTAATTCACTAACTGAATTATAATAGGATTCATCTTACTGTGCAAAAACAGAGAAGAGTAAGGTGGTATAACATATCACACCTGGCCCTCACCCTAAGGAACAATTATTTTAAGGGTTTGGGGTTTTGTTGTTGTTGTTGTTTTGGTTTTTTTAGTTAAAGAGCTATAATTGGCTCTTTGGTTAAGTGGCTTGAGAGAGTTACAGAACAAACGAGGTTGGGTTAGCTATTTTTTGGGAAAAAAATATCCAAGCCTGGGGCAATGCAGACACTCTTAACTCTGTCATATTTCAGTGTTTCTTACACCTGTGTAAGATATTTGGCCAACATATCAGGAGAAACTTTTTTGATGAAGACAATATATTTAAATATACAGAAAGGGATCAAAAAGGGCTCATGCCACAGATTCCCTTTGTCATATTAATATTTTAGGGCAAACCTGATACTTAAAATATTTGCTCTAAATTGCCTGAAGCACCATAACTGCAGGAAGCAGTGTAGAAGGTTATGTAGAAAACACCTCTTCAGAAACACTTCTAATACTAAAACATTTCCCTGCTGCAAACAGGCACTGCCTGATACCTCAAGAACACCTGCGTGTTGCCAGCTTCTGAACTTCTAGTGACCAGTGAAACTTCCAGACATGTCCTTTCTGCACTTTTTTATTGGTGAAGTTCACAGAAACCCCACTTAATTATTGCATAATGCCCTCATGAATCAAGTTTTTACTGTGCAATTCTAGTTGCAGTAAAATAAGTGTGCTTCATATGTTAGCAATTACAAGCTAGCTTTATAAAACATCACACAATGTTTGCATTGGCATTTCTAACTGCTTTATTCACAAAACAGTGTTAATACACCTAAAATAAATTCACCTTCCTTCTGAAACTCATTAAACTCGTTTGTCTCTACACAGATAATTCTTTAGTCTCAGTGCACTCTAGGAATGTATCACGTAAAATAAAGATGCTATGTTCCTGCTACTCTCTTTTCCTTTTCAACCAGGCAGATGTGTTAGACATGGCTGGAGGCAGGTCTAAGCTGCATTTCACTGGGTTTGAAGTTACAGGCAGATCATCTGTGATAGACTCAGTCCTAGAGAGCAAAGGGAATTACAGCAAAGATCTATTCCACTATAAAAGGGCACCAAGAAGAACTTCGCTTTGAAATTCTAATCTATGCTGCAGGTTCAAGTTTGCTCTGCTTCCACTGCCTTCAATGAATGTCATCTGTACTCACACAGCTGTAAAATGTTATTTATACCTACAAGTCTAGTGGGGTCAGAGCTCCACACAAATGATGTAAGAGAAGAAGCCAGAGTTGCCTTCCTGTAAGTGGAGAACAGTCCATATTACAAGGAAGGCCTGTAGCAACAGAACTTTTGTTTTGCAAATAACATTTCATCTAGATAGAAACTCAAATTATATTTATTTTGTGAAAAATATTTCTTTTCCTATTTAATATTATCTGACCTTTTAAAAGAAACTTCCAGTTCTATATTATAAAACAAAACAATTTCTTTTCTAATTACTTGCTTTTTGCAAAGCTTGGCTTGCTTGTGTTGTTTTGGTGTGGTTTTTTTAATATATACACACATATAAATTTATTTAGTATTTTGTGGAACAAGACTTAAAAATTTACAAAAGAGACTGCAAGGAAGAAATTGTTGATGGAGAGGACTCTGCATAAGCAGGATATCACTGCTTTCTGTAGATCCTAGAAATCACTGCAGTTTTACCAAGAGCCAAATTAATTTCCTGATTTGAACATGTGATCAGCTTGGAAAAAGTGTGGTTTTGTGCAATCTGTTTCCTGCCCAACTACAATTTTTGCCTTTGGCTAGACTAGCACCACAAGTCATAATCAATTAAAGTTCTTGTTTTTCCTTTTGGAACCAAGCACTCAAGCTTCTTTTGTGAAAGTCTTAATGGTGGGTATATGTGTAAGTTTGAATGTTTTCCTATGTCATTCATATTAATGAAGGCTTGCAGGTGTATTTGTAACACGTTTTCTGAAGTAACTTGCAGAAAGTATTTTTTCTTTTCCTTCTCTTTATGGAGACTGGCCTCCTCCAGCATCTGCATATAAAATCAAATTTTGTGGCAAATCTGACATTCCATACCCCCAGTCAGACCATGAACTTGTACCAAGTTTAATCTCTTCTCTGGAAAAATGGTCTAGGAAAAGACTCAAACTATTCTCCATTACAGAAGAAATACACTACTAATGAGGCATAGAAATATTCCTTCAGATTGACCTAATCAAGACAAATTTGTTTCTTCTTCCATCACCTGAGTAATAGATGTTGACAAAGTCACTGAATTATTTGGCTCTAGGTCTAGCTGAAATTTCTCTGAATGGTGAGTATGAGATAGTTACAGATGTGGTTCAGTCTTGAGCAACAAACAGAGAATTTCCTTCTAATAGGTGATGTAGCAGTCACTCTTGTTACCCCAGGGTTCTGAGGTTTTCTGAAACAAAAGCACAGAGATCTTCTAGGGAGATGCAAAAATACTTTCCAGAATGTGTAATCCCAGAAAACTCACCAAGCCTAATGAAATGTTTTCCTCTTTTCTCTGGGATTTGTGTCAGTGTTCACATTTTCCCACAAAAAATTGTGTTTCAAAGCCTAAAAGCTGGACTGCTAGGAAGTCTTAGATCAGGAATTTGGAGGGAGTAACCCAAGAGTGCTCACCTAGTGAGGCTCTTCTGCAGAGCATTGATAATAATGATAATCAACAACCATAATATAACCTGTGTTTAAAACCCAGAGATTAACAAGGAATCAAATTCCGTTGAGAAGCAAAACATCAAAATGAACCTCCCTCAGAAAAGCTCTTCTATCTGGTGTGATGTCTTGTATTTATAATGACCATATTTTACTACATAAGAAGGATTTTACAGATTCAGACATGAGCTTTTACAGATAACTTGTGCAGAAACAGCATGGACTCTTACTTCACACAGTGAACTCCTAACTACCATATACAATGTTGGCACAGAAGAAACAGACATGTGATATGTCAGATCCTCCCCTTTCCCTGGATACTCCTTTTTTCTTGCAGTATTTTGCCTCAAAAGTGTCTCATAGAAGTAAAAGCAACATCAGCATCCTCTGCTTCATCTTTACACTGCAACAGGAAATTCCATTTAAACATAAAGATAAAGAAATTACTTAGAGTGTAGTAAGAAATGGGAACAAGTTGCCTGTAGGGAGTGAGGTTCCTTTATAAAGGAGATATCCAAACCCAGATAGGCACTGACCCTGCTTTGAGGGGTGGGTTTGGCCTGGGTTTGGACTAGATGATCCCCAGATGTGCCTTCCAACATCAACTACTCTCTAATTCTGTGGCCTTGCAAAACAAAAGAACTAAAAATGGGACACATACTGAAAGTTTATTGCCTTCTCCCAGTTCATTTCAAACTTCCTGACCCTGATGGGGGTAGAGCCCTCTGACCCATGCTCACAGACTTACACATTTTGATTACACATGCATAAAGATTTCTTGCATCGTCAGGGCAACATATGATGTAACTGAAAACTTGTACCAGAATATTTTCAAACAAAGTGTACCCTTGTACATTTATGATTGCATATTTGTACTATGAGAATTAAATCTACAGACAATACATCTTCTTTTAAAGCCTTTCTGTCCTTCCAGTCAGAACACCCCTGTCTGTGTCCACCAAAATAATTTCATGCCTTAACATCATTACTGTGCTAATTTACTTCTTCTTATCCTGCTCTGGACATAAAGCAAAGTTCACCCTGACTTCTGGAGGCTTAAGGACTGCATCAGCAGAACCTTCTGACAAAATAAAACCCCAAAATCTTAAATTCAAGACTGGTATTTTTGCCCAAAACCTTAAATTCAAGACTGGTGTCTTTTTGCCATATGAGTTTTCATACAATAGTGTGATTTCTGCATTGCATAATTACACATGTTTAAGGGATGGTACATTTACAGTTCCTTATGCCTGGTAATGTTTTCCAGGCCACCAGCTTCAGGTGAGCCTGGGTTTGCAAAAGCCATGCAACATATTTCCACATGTATACTGGCAAATCTGATGTGTCTGTGCATAATAATTGTGACACCTGCGGGTTTCTGTGCCAGTCCAGGTTCTATGAGATGCTGGTTCTGTTCAGAAGGCTGGAACTTGGAGATGGTTGGATACAGGAGCTCCACATGATAGATGGATAGATAGATAGATAGATGATAGATAGATAGATAGATAGATAGATAGATAGATAGATAGATAGATAGATAGATAGATAGATAGATAGATAGATAGATAGATAGATAGATAGATAGATAGATAGATAGATAGATAGATAGATAGATAGATAGATAGATAGATAGATAGATAGATAGATAGGTGTGTGTGCATGCATGTGCTGCTGGTCTTAAGGGCTTAACAAAACTTTTCAGTCTTGTGATTAACATGCAGAAATCGCACATACAGTTATTCTTTTGAGACACAGGCAATGACTGTGTGATTTAGACTGAGTCGAAGAAGGCAAAATATTAAGGAATACTGAAACCCACCAGATACGTGGAATTTTTTTTTTCTGTGCAGCAAACACTGAGTCAGAAAACCGATTTCTCTGCTACCCAAGCTGGTTTTTTATACCTGAGCAGAGGGCTGTAATTGACAGTCTGACTGAACCGGTGGTGGGTTTGCACCCCCTTTGGACGGGCCCGCAGATGGGAGGGGCGGGAGACGCGAGCCCTGAAGCGGGAGATACGACCGGAGCGATCAGGCGCGGCGTTGTGCCGCCGCCGGAGCCGCCGCTGCGCCGCGTTACCTCTAGAGGGCGGTAGATGCCCGCCGAGCGCAGCCCCGCGCGCCGCTCCAGGCGCGGAACGCCCGGGAAAGCGCCGCTGCCGCGGGAGCGGGAGGCGCTGGCCCGTGGGAAGCCTTCAGCAATCCTTGCTCTGATACCGGATGGGGACTCTGAGGCATCACCATCACAGGCTGTGGAAGTGGGCAGAGCTAAGAGGGGCGCTAGGAGTTGTCCACATGTCCTGCTCGCTTATAATTGCTCCTGTGCTGCGTGCAGAGCCCTCCTCCACTGCGACATTACAAAGGCCTGAAGACATCTAGTGCTCTCCTGTCACACCCTAGAGGACAAGGCAAAAAAAAAATTAGCTTTAAGACCTAATTAAGTTAAGACCTAAGCGTGCCTGCTTGCCTCATGGGCACTCTGGGAGTGAAGTTTTTGAGACAGAAATTTGGTTTATTGTAAGCAGAGGACATGTTGCTCTGGTGGAAATGTCTGTCTCATGGTTCTGCAAAAGTCCCAAGCATCAGTAATGCAAAATACTGTAAATATGAAGACTATAAACAAAATAATTAATAGAAATAATTCCTCTTGCCCTCCTCATTCCTGCCAGTCATTCAAGAGATAACAGAATGACAGCTAGCATGGATATTGTATATAAATGATCTCCAGATGGAAAAGGAATGTCACCACTCACTTGGAAGCCCCAGAGAACTCTCATGTGTACAATAACAGCACAGCCCGTGCATCGCGTGTCTGGAGATGGTGAGCACCTCTGTGTGCCCTTGTCTTGTGCACATGCACTAAGCTGGATGTGCCTGCAGTGTGCTGCAGGCACTGTGCTCAGGCTGGCCATGGATGCTCCAGCTGCTCCACCCGGAGCTGCTCCACCCTGGAAGTGCAGGAGTCAAGAGCCCCCAATGCACAGCACAAGCATCCACATTTTGAACATGGATCTCCCTAGAAGAAGAAGAAGGTGTCTTCCCTTTGCAGGCAGTGGAACTAGCAAATGTTTTTGGGGCCTGTTTTGGCTCAGAGAAATATTTCCTACTTGTGTTTTCTTGATATCCAAGCTGAACCACAGGTAATTGGTGATACTAGACAATATCCAAAACTAGAGATTTTCAGAAGTTAAGATACTGAAAAAAATTTTCACCTTTTTCCTGTCATGATAAAAAGCTAGAAATATTGAGAAAAAAAAAAAGTGAAATTGAGTAATTTTTTCCCTCTTCAACACTGAAATTATATTTGGTGTAATTTAGTTAGAATTTGAAAACTCCTAGATAAAAGATAACATTTTCAAATAAATAAATATTACATCATGGTACCATGGCAAGACTGCATGTGAAAGCAAAACCATTTTTTTTATATCAACAAGCCTCTACAGTAAGGAAAATCTTACACTGCAGAATAGAAAATTTAAACTCAATCTCTAAACCTCGTGAGCTTACAAATACAATACTACAAAATATATGCAATATTATTAAGTTCTGTAATACTATTTTGTAGAACAGAATTGCAGCAAAATGCCATCAATTAAAATTCAAAAGATCAGTATCTGTGTGAGAAAAAGTCCTTCCCTTTTTTTTTTTTTTGTTTTGGTTTTTTGGTGGTTTTGGGGTTTTTTTGTTTGTTTGTTTTTGTTTTTTTTTTTTTAATTTTCAATGTTCATTGTATGTTTGGCAATTTTAATATTCATCATGGAGAGGGTGCTGGGCCATCTTGTCTAGATTGTGCTTTTGACAGAAATGTTGGACCAAATGATGCTTGAGTTCCCCTTCCAACTTGCTCTTCTATGATAATATGAAACTATTTCCTTTCCATGGTCAGAGCAAGGTCCACTTACTAGCAATCAGGGATTTCTCCCCTTGTGAGAATGTGAAGATACCATAATACATACATCAGTTAGAATTAACATTTCAAAGTTCCTTCTTCAGGGTAGCTTTGTGCTTTTACTGAACCTCTTCCCCCTCTGTTTTATTTTTCGGCTGGATCTTTTGGCATCAATGAGGGAGTTTTACAGCTTTACACTGATTTCATTAAGACATGAGCAGAAACAAGGAACTCAATTATTTTTCTAGTGAGAGTTTCATATTTAGTAGTTCTCTGACCTGTGCAGTACTTTGGCTGCTTTTGGACATAGTAGCATTTCAAAGCAAATATTTTTATCCACAACACAAAGATTTCCCTCCTTAATCTCTGCACCTGACTCTTCAGCTGATTCCTCTTTCAAAGGTCATGAGTTACAGAGAACAGAGCAGACCTTTGGCTACTGTCACTCCCTCCTGCTAGAGATCCTGATCTGCTAGGCTGAAAATCTGTTATAGAGAATGAGAGGGCTGTTGAGTTTTTAAAACTCACAATATCCCTCTTGTATTTGCTTTTGTGATCTTGAAAGGCCAAGAAGACACACTGTAGTCAACAACAGCAAAAAATCCTAGGCTTGCTAAAATTCTTCCTAGGAAGAAAATAATCATAGCATTACTTTAGAAATGTCGCTTTTTGACCATATTGACTTGTTTGGATGTGAAAAGTGACTTGCAGTAAACAGAAATCAAAAAATAGAAAGGTGGTCCAATTTATTATAATTGTTGCTGATTCCATGGAACTTATAAGGTTTTTAAGTATTTAACTTTATATATCTTGTTGGACTGAGTCATAATGAAATTAGAAGAGGATAGAACAGATGAGGAAAGCTGTATGCCTTTTTTCACTCCTGTGCAAAAGGGCTTTTCACCCTCTGACTGAGCTGCAGTCAACCTCTCAGCCTCAGATAATAGGTTCTCTTCAGTTACTAGTTGCTTGTTGGAGTAGTTTAATTTTTTTTCCAGAGAGAAAAATCTAGAAAATGGTGGTGATGTTCAGCCTTTTCTGAGCTGTTACACAGAGCTGGTGGCCTGCATGATTTGTCCATGTAGCTTTGCTCATTTGAGGACAAAAACCAAATTAAATATCTGCTTTGGTTCTGAAGTAATTTATGGAATACTGGGATAACTGTTCCTTGCCAACAGCTAATTTCTCATCAGTCTATTCCAACATCTAGACCCTTCTTGGATAGATGTCACATCACATCGCTGAATGTGGCTGTGTCTGACTCCTGTACCTGCCCTTGAGCTCTGTATTTATCCTGCTAATTACCAAAACCTTTTGGGTGCCAGGGATGGATGTCACAGCTTACCCAGTTACCCTCTGTATGGCCCCACCTGGGGCCTGGGAGGAGAGGCAGGCTCACACAGTGGTCTCATGGCATGGAGAGCAGTGAGGGGCAGTGTCATGGGGCAGGGCTAAAACAGAGGGGGAAAAAAACATTCTCTTGGTTCTGGGAAGTTCCCTGTGGTCTGAGGATCTTGTGGCCAGCTGGGAGGGGAGAGGAGCAGTAAGACCCTCATGTTTTAAACCCAGGAGAAGTGTGGTCAGGCAAAGGAAAATGCAAGTTTCCATGATGTTTAAAATCAAAGGTAAATTGACTATGGAGAGCAACTCTTCCACAGAACCTGATCAATCTACATATCATGTTATGGTCAGTGATAATCAAAAGACTAAATTCTGGGGGAAATAATCATATTTTTGGTATGAGTAATCAGTAGTTGGACAATAGGACAGAAGAAATTTCATAATTTGTTTCAAACTTTTGGGGAAACTTTTTTTCCCTGAAAAAACCCAATTAATTCTTGCTTAAAATCAGGAAAAAAATATCAAAATTGCTCATGATACTAAATACTTCAAAAAGACACCCACAACAAACTTCAGTCTTTTTGCATTGACTTCAGTGTTTATCGTTTAAGCCATTTTGTTATTTTGCTGAAGTCAAAATATTACAGCTGTATTGAAGTGCTTTGACCGTAGAAAGGCAGAGCACTTCAAACTGATGAAATGAAATATTCAGATATTTTTCCACTGAGCAACTTAGGTAAACTCTTCATCTTAGTGAAGCTTCAAAGACAACAAAGAAATAGCAGTGGGCTGCAGAAGGATGCAAGGAGGAAGATCACATTGTGGAGCCAGAGAAATAAATGGAGTGGAAGGTTGACAAGAGCTTTTTACTTACCAGTTTTAAAGGACTTTGTGTGGGAAGGAAAGACGCTTTCAAAATAAGCATTGCTAGGATTCCCTTTCTGTGCTGTCTTTATGCTGCCATGAAATATTTCAGGTTGTAACAAAGACGGGAATGCAGGAATGAGGAAAACAGACTGATTTCTTCTCATGTTCAGGTCCCAGTAGATTCCTTGTCCTACTTACAAGCCTCTAACATCCACGTGATTTTTTTGTGCTTATGCTGTGGGCCAACCCTAGAGAAGGCAGCATAACCCTACACACAGAACACGTACAGAAAAACCTGATGTGTTTCCACAAGCTTGGGTTCTCCAAGCTTTCACTGACTTCTAGTGTATTAGTCAGTGGCACACAAGCTACTGGCTCCACCATGTACTGGGCCATTAATACTCCACTTGCTGGGGAAAGAACTGTTTCCATCCGCTCGTTTTACTGCAGAACTAAAAAGTGTGCTGTTTAGTTTGGAGTCACTGCCAGAACACATTGATCTCCTTCATCCCACCTGCAGCAGGACTGAGTATCAGAAGGTGGCCAGCAAGCTTCATTCCCTGAAGGATTTAATGCTGCTGCTGTACATTTCAGCCTGCAGACTTAGCAACAGTTGATATTTTTCTCAGCACATGGTTTTAAAGGCCTGAAAAACACCAGCTCAGTTGGTCTTTCCATCCTTCTGAACAGGACCAAATTGCTATGTTGCAGGGAAACCTCTGCCAACCTTTTCCTTCCTAAAGCCGTATGTTCCTATTAAAAATCACTGTCCCTCATGGCATTTAGGGATAAATCAGTATTTTTCATTCTCCACTACCTTTTAATATGAGTCACCTAAACAATGGTACTTCTTCAAGACTGCAATGTGATACGTTATTACTGCAAAAGGTAGAAGTCTGGTTTGTTGTTTAAACTATGGGCCTCACTCTGCCAATACACATCGAAGTGTGTTACAGTAGATACAAACACAATGCAGATGCCTTGGAAAGGCATTTTTTTGTTCTGTCAGAAGAACAGGATGAGGTCTTTGTAGGGCCAATGAGTCTCACAGATTTATAGTAATTCGATTTTTTCATTCAAAGCCCCAAGTCCTGACATCATATGAACGTAAAAGAAACAGCTTTCAAAGAAGGTTAATTTCTAGCTTTCATATATGTAGGATATCATTTTTCAAAAGGATCTTAGAACCAGGTTGTCTATTACAATATGATTATAATTAGCTCATTTTAGGGGCAACATTGAAGCATTTTTTTTAATATTATATCTGAAAAAATCCTTCTGTTGAAAATACTTGAAAATATTTACTTGTGTAGCAACCTTAAGAAAGATTACAGTGAGAGTAATACATTGTTTCTGATGTAAATATAACATTTTGAACTGTATAACTTCTCTAAAATACTGACGCTGAATGCTAATTATAGTGTTCTTTTTTTTTTTTTTAATAGGTTAATGTGTATCTCAGATTATGCCCCAAGAAAAAAGCTGGAGAGAAATCAAACCCAGAGACAGAGAAACTGTGCTTACTTGCTGTTTACAGCTTTCCAGCAGAAAAGCAATGGCAAGTAATTTTGAAAGGCCAAAAAGTCGTTAGGAAAAAAGCAGAAGTTGTGGCACTGTCCTTTCCACTGGTTGAAGGGACACAGGCTAATGCCAATACTCCCTGAAAGTAAATTCCTACCAGTGGCCAGAGTGCAGCCTTTAGTGTGCTGTTACAAACTCTGCCATTTCCATCTGAAGTACATTCATAGCTGTTTAATAACAAGTATGTCTTTAAACAGCTCTGTAGAAATGGACAAAGGAGGTAGATTTTCAATAAAAGTTTATGGACCTGTATTTTGGCAGAGTACAGAAGCTGTGCCAGCTGTCATTCCATGGTACAAGAATGTATGGAAGAAGAAAAAAAAAAGAAAAAAAGGAAATAAATTTAAAAAAAATAAATAAAGAAAAAGGAAGTGAGGGAGTTTTCTGCACTCTGGATAAAATCTCTGTTTAGTGCAATCCTTTCTTTAAGAATATGTAGAGTCTGGAAGCTGTGCTGCCTGATTCTCTTCTCTGTTATTCCTATTTGTATGATGCAATTTTCTGGCCAGACAAGCCTGACTTGGGCGTCCAGCTGGGCTGGGAGTGGACAGTCCGTGCTGAAGTGCTGTTGGATGCAAAGGAGTAAGCATTAGCTCTTACCTTCCCTGCTGTTTCTTGGCATGCAGCCTGTTCCCAGGACATTATCTGAAGCTGGTTGTGGAGATTTATGGTTTATTTTTATAGCAATATTTTCAAGCAATTATCTTCCAGCTTGTAGCTATAGGCCTCTATACTCTCAGCCTAGCAAAGGCTCAGTTCTGTAAATCCACTTGTTTAAGATTTCCCTCATGTGTGCACACTAAACACGTTGTTAACCTTGACAGGCAGTTAAACACTTAACCAGCACTGCGAAATTTCAGTTCATTTTCAAGTGTTGTAAGCCTTGATTTCTCCTATCTGTTCTGAAAGCCTGGAATGGTAAGGCAATAAAGGAAGGAATGAAATAGCTAGAGCCAGAAACTTAACTGCTTCATACCTTGGTAGCTCCACCAAGTCAGTGGGGCAATAGAGATATACACTGAAAATGTGGCTTTATGTAAAACAAAATCTCAGTACTTACTGGTTTTCATAAGTCTACCTGTATTTTGTATCTCTTTTATTGTTTTGCTGAGTGTGTTTATTTAAAAGAATATTGACAGCTTGCTAGTCAATACTGATTTGAATGTGCTTGAGTTGGTATAGCTGCCTTGAATAAATGAGAATATCTCAGGCTAAGACTGATGTCAGTGAGTGTTGCATCTTCACAATGGACTGAAAATCCAGGCTCTGATTCTATATTGCACTATTATGTTTTGTAGTTAGGGTGAATCAAATGATAGGATTAGAGATGCAGAAGAATAATCTGAAGATGTTCTGAGCCAGGCCTCCCTTCACTAGATGTGGTGCACAAAATGTTAGTGCATTTCACATGATAGTCATAGGCGATTTCTTCAGCCTGAGGTTTTGGAAGAGGAAAAGGGAAAATGTTGCTGTAGTGGTTACTGCACAAGTGAAACACCAAACAGAGCATATGAGGATCAAAAATGAGCAGGAAGAACACAAACTTAAACACTCTGCTTACAAAGATTAATTACATAAAATAAAAGCTGGAAAAAATAAAAGAACCAAACGAGGCAGTACAGGAAATTTCTAAAAATGTTGCTGTTGACACTAAAGAAAGACAGAATATTTTGCCTGCAGCTGCAACACAGCTGTCACATTCAAACAAATTAAAACCCTCTGAGGACCAAAACCCACAATAAACTGTAACATTATTTGAGTAAAGCAGTATCTTTTATCCGCATCTCAAGCCAAATACTTATTTAAGACGCAAAAAAAGAGGCAACCTGTGAGCACCCAGTGGCACAAAATACCATTCTAGGTCCAGAAAAGCTTAAATACTGATTTTGTGGATGTTAAAATACATCTCCTTGCTGTCTTGCTGCCACTGTAAGAATGACATGGTTTTTCCATCTCCATTCCGAAAGTCCTGATGGCATATTCTGAGGCTGCTGGTTTTGGTGACCTGGTCAATCAGAAGGTGCAGATGTTCACTTTCAAAATGAGTGCTGAAATAGCGCCTTGCAGCCTGGCTTGTTTGCTGCATGGCGCTTCAGACAGTACGGTAGAAAAAGAGCAGCTGGGCTCTGCATGCCGCTAGAGGTTTGCTCCTAGGAATGCCCCAGCCTCCCCATCCCGTCTCAGTCGCACTTGGTTACCGAGAAAGTTTTTGCATTCATTATAAGGTGCTTATCCTGATTTACAAAGCCATTAAAGAGCAGAGCCCAAGTTACCTTTCTGAGTTAGTGACTCTTTACTCTGCTGGCCGCAGGCTGAGGTCAGCTGGTACAGGTCTCCGTGCACGCTCAGAATGAGCTGCACCACCTTGGGTGGTCGCTCTTTCAGCCTTTGTGCACGTGGCCCCCGCAGCTCCTGGCGGCACCGGCGCTGTCACCTTCCCTGCGGCCACACTCCGGGCAGGACGCAGTGGGGCTCAGCAGCTCTTAGCTGGATGCTAATCATTGTGATTTCTGAAGAATCAGTGCTAACACTGTTTTTTTCTATCATTTCCCTTTAGTGTTTTGAGATGTGTCTGCGAGACAGGCGCTAAAAAGAATGTTTGCTTTTTTCCCCCTCTGCCATTCCATTTTTATTTTCTGTTTGCAAATGTAATTCCCGCCCCCCCGGCGTGGTACAGCAGGAAAGCATGCATAATGTAACTATGTGAGCACAGCTGAACTTTTCCCTACTCTTAAAGAAAACATTTATTATGGACCGAAGCACAGAACAGCTTTACAGAGTACTTCTTTGATTAAATACATAAAATAAACCAGCTGCTGCTGTAAAGAAACATAAAATATTTATCAGATTAAATATGGATCACGCAATCTTATGTTGACTGTTTAACCTTAAATGCCTACTAAATCAATGCAACAGATCTGAATTCACAGAAGAAGTCATCCTTCTAAAGCCATTATTATTAATCATTACTTTAAATTCTGTAAATCTGTTTGATGTTGGCCATAATACATATGATTATGTGAACTGGAATTTCAGCTGAATTGTTAATCAGTAGATGTTTTCACTGACTGGATACAAGAAACAGGGAAAAGAAACACATAAGGGAAGAAAAAAAAACAGAAAAAGATTTTTTATAAAAAAAAGTCAATGTCTGCTCCAAAAACAGTAAAGTAGCTTTTTTTCGCTGATATAAGAAATTCCTTGAAGTGTAAACTATTACACAAAGGTTAGCCATTATTAAAGGTATGTCACAAAATGTCATGGCAACAGAGTGTTGTCATGGGATAAATATATCTCACTTTGAAATACTCTCCATAAATTCCACAGTCACCACAACTTCCATTTGGCTGCAGAGGGCTGGCAGGAATGTTTTGTTTTAAAATTAATCGTCCATTGTTCTTCCACCCTGTCACTAGGCTTGAGCACTGCAATACGAGGGAGAAAATCTTGGAAATGCTTTTTATATTCACCCAGTGCCCAAGCTTGGAGGCAGAAAGGGATACTCACAAACCTGATTTGGGGAATACCATAATTTTGAGAATTTAAGCTCTCACTTCACTGCAGCATCCAAAAAGCAAGCTGCTCTAACTCAAACAGAACTGACCATTAGGTATTTCAAGTGGTTAGTATTTGACCTGCAAAAATCTGCAAAAATATTATCACAAACGAGGTCCCCAGCATTATTAATTCCTTGTATTTTAATTTAGGAAGGATGTCAGCACACAATCAGTCACTAGAGAAGTTATCAGATGATTCAGTAGAGTTTAAAGTTGTATGTGTGGAGCTGGCAGCACACTCCTAAAGAAAACAGCTGATGTACAACCTTACCCTGGGATCAGCTTGAAAAAGAGGGCAGAGACGGGGAGGGTCAGCAGTCATTTATTCACTATTAGTTATTGTGCGTTCTTTCAGCCCCTTGGCTTTTTGTACCTCCTGTTTCCTGAGCCTGTGTGTTCAAGATTTGTCTGATGCCTCCGTTGGCTTCTTCTCTGACAAACCTGCCAGAGGATTTGCTGGCAGTTTTTGGAGGGCATGAAGCAGAGTCAGATTCTGCCCTGTTTCTACACCCACAAGGATTAAACTGCTCTCCAGCACACACTGCTCCTGCCCACAGTAACCTCAAGGGGAGTACATAACTCTGAAACATCATGCAAGCCCACTCAAGGTCAAAAAAAACCAAAAAGCACATCTGTGAGTATTCATAAAGATTAATTTCTCGCTAGGCAGCAGATTGTGTGCTCAGCAGTTGAGCATTGCCATGGAGTTGTGCTGGGAGAGGAACATGATGACAAGTGGGGGTGAAGTGGTGTGAAAGCAAATTGGATTTATCTACATTGTTAATTGCTGCACAGAAGTAAAAATTAGTTTTTCCTTTTTTTATCAGTACTAGTGCCTGGGTGAAAACTTTATGAGCAATTGCTCCTGGGGGTTTTTTTGGTGTTTTGTTGTTGTTGTTGTTGTTGTTGGGGGGTGTGTTTTGGTTTGTTTGTTTGTTTGTTTGTTTTTGTTTTTAATGGGAGCTCCAGCAGTCACATTTTAGAAGCTGTTACTTAATATGATGTCACTGGGTCTGCAGGTGAGTAAAACATCCAAATAACTTTTCTTTTGAAATGTTCTTGCAACAGCTGTTTCAACACATGAATCATAACTTCTCTGCCTTGACAACTGCAGCCATTTGAATGGCTTCGCTGAACAAAAGCATGACACACACACACAAATCCAGACTGAAACACAAATGCTTCCATGAAATACCTGTTTCCACAAACTCATACAAGTGATTATTTAGAATTTTTTAAGGCATTTTATGTAGTTGATGCACTATGTAGATACCCAACAGTCATAACACATACAACAACAGCAGTTGTTAGAGAAAGCTGATTTAGTAGAATCTGACCCTATTTTAAAGGCAAGGAAATAGATTGAGAAACGGAATAAAAGTGGCAGAACCAAACCACATTTCAGATCTTCCTCCATCCTCATCTAGCACGTCTCCTTTAGATCGTGTTACTTTATTACTCAAGTTGGACTTTGACAATTGCTGTGCAAATGAACGTGTGAGAAAATAACTTGAGGGGATACTACAAGCAAAGTCTCACTGCATGATGTGAAGTAGCAGCATAGACTGTTTTTCTTGTTTCAATTAAGTAACTACATTTCTGCATCTGACCCAAACTAGATCTGCCTCAATGGAGTGCCCTTTGGGGCTACATTTATATAATATGACAGCAAAACGAGGAACAGATCTTTTAAAGCTTGGCTGCTCAGTTTTGATTATTTAGTTTGGAAAAGACCTCTAAGGTCATTGAGTCCAACCATTACTCCAGCACTGCCAAATCCACCATTAAACCATGTCCCTAAGTGCCACATCAACACGTCTTTTAAATACCTCCAGGGACAGTGACTCCTGGACATACTGTTCCATTGCTTGAAAATCCTTTCATTGAAGTAATTTTTCCTGCTATCCAGTCTAAAACTCCTCTGCTGCAACTGGAGGCCATTTCCCCTTGTCCTGTTACTTGTTACTTGTGAGAAGAGATGGATCTCCAGCTCACTATGACCTCCTTTCAGGTAGCTGTAGAGAGTGATAAGATTATGTATTCCCTCAGCTGCTTCTCATCAGATTTGTGCCCCAGACCCTTCACCAGCTCTGTTGGCATTCTCCAGACATGCTCCAGCACCTCAGTGTTCTTCTTGTTTATTGAGGGACCCAAAACTGAGCACAGGATTTGAGGTGTGGCCTCACCAGTGCCAAATATAGGGGGAGGATTGCTTCCTTAGTCCTGCTGACCACACTGTTTCTGGTACAAGCCAGGAAAAGTATTAATGACATTTAAGAAAGTGCAACAGGATAGAGAAATTACTACAGGGTCTCCTGGCTTCTTAATGCAACCTCTGATGTTAGAGGATGTTCAGTACTTCATGTTACTGTCAGCAAATGATTGCAAATAAGCTTTAAAATGTCAACTGTGGAGAGGGAAAAATAAGGGAAAAAAGAGCTAAACCATGGGTTGAGAGAAGAAAGCCAAGATAGAGATGTCTGTGGGGACAGACATTGAGGAAGAAAAGAAGAAAAGAAAAGAAGAATCATCAACTGTGAGATATAAAGACCAATATTATGTTAAATAATGAGTATCAAAAATGTGTGAATACATGTACATGCATAAAATATAGAGAATTACCTGTGTGACGCTTGTTATAAGTGAAAATAAACTGTAGCTTCTTGCTGTGCAAACCTGGAACAATCTTTTAGACACCATACATTTGCAGGAGCAAAAAACTAGCTGAATATCAAGTCATGATAATCAAAAAAAATCATAATCTGATTTTTAATTACATGGAAATAGAGACATTTGCATCTGGGCTTTGGTCCATGTACAGTCAAATATAAAAGCTGATTTTATTGCTATGCACTGGACGTGACTCCCCTGTGAATTCCCTCATAGTAATTTGTACAGCCAAAACCTCTCTGTCACACTGTGTGGCATGCCTGAGCCACCATAGCTTTCTCAGCTAACTGCACATGAAGTCAGCAGAGTTATTTTACTCTGTATTTTAAAGGCTTCTGGAGTCAACAGGGAAAACAGTAGGGAAAAGGTGTTTACAATATGTGTAAACCATAGGGAAAATTCAGCCTAAGAGTGATAAGGAACTACAATTTTAAAACTGGATTGCTGTACTCATATCTCTTTGCCTTCAGCATCAGCAACAAATCCTTCAGTTTTGGAAACAGCCAGGAGATACCTTTTCTTAAACATTTGCTGTTGGGATCTACAAGTGCCTTTTAGCATAATTTCACAAAGTACAAAATTATCTTATTTTCTGCCTGAAATATGAAGAAAAAAAAAGCCTCAGCCAATTTTGATAGACGATTAAAAGTCTCAAACCCCATTATATGGTCACAGAAGGCTTGTGTGTGTGGCTTGAGGAAAATTCCATCTTACTGGCTCAACTAATAGGAAACGCATTCTTGACTTTGCTGCAGCCTGGTCACGTGATGACCAGTCCATCATTGTGCACCCAGCCTCCTGGCGACTTGGCCCCATTAAGAGGAAGAAAATAATGAAAATAATAAAGGGACCTTTTAGAATTCTGCAGTTTTGGCTGCCAATTTTATTCTAGTAGTTCAGTAGAATTTAACTAATAGAGGATGAGAGGATGCTTACCAGAACTTAATGGCTACTTTAAAATGTGATATAATATAGGGCAGAACAAGGAATTATTCATTGAAATCAAGTATATATCCTTCTAAACTATCCAAAGCACAAAATGTCTTTTGTCATTATGAAGATCTGTTGAATGTGATGTTGGTGAACAAGACAATTTTCCCCAAGGAAATTTTGTCCTCTATTGCAGTTTCTCAACAACTGCTTAAGGACTCTTCCTTCTGTCTTACCACTCACCCCATTTTCCCAGCACCACCCACCTCAGTCTTGGAGCCAGATTCTCAAGGGGCTTTAGGCACGTAATTCTCTCTGAAGTAAAGGGCAGTGAGGTGCCTGAATGCCAGGTGTATCTGGGCCAGGGTCGCTGCCTCTGCCTGACAGCAGCCCTTTCCAAGGTCATTGAAGCTACTGGCTGCCCCTGAGCTCCAGATGAGCCATCTCCACCAGGGAGCCAGAGCGTCTTGCACGGGTGTGTGACACAGGAGGGAGGAGAGGCCGCATGCTCCAGATAGGAGATGAATCTGGGCCCAAGATTATGCCCAGGTGTTGGGCATGCTTTACCCCTCAGCTGGAACCTGCTCCTGCCTCTCTGTACATCCCATGAGGGCTGAGAGTGAGGGATAAAAACCGAGCAAAGAGAGAAATGGCATTGCAGAGGTGGCAGGTGCAGAGCTTGTACTCCAGCCAGCTCTTAACAGAGCAACTGCTGCAGTTTCATGACCCAAATAACCACAGCATGAAGCAAAAGCCCCATCTCCTCAGTCTTTCCCGAGCTGAGCTTCAAGGAGCCCAAAGGAAGGAAAGCACAAGCAGCTGGCTAGCCCTGCTCATGTCTACAGCAGTTTGGCTCTGCACAAACTAGTCCCAAACCAACTTACCGAGCAAGGGGGGTTTGTCCCTTGCTGCTTTGCTTTCAATCAACTTGCAAAATAATTTCTCTGGGATGATCACACAGAGCAAATGAAAAACTTAATCCTGAATCCTCCACTGCTGTGGGGCATCCCTGTTTCAAGGAGCAAAGTCTCTTGTTTAAATGCAGAATGGAAAATGGAGGGCTTCATCGAAAGTGTAAGTATTGGATAGCATGCTTTGTACATATCAGAATTATTAATAATTATTTTAAATTAAATAGAAAATAAATAAATAAATTTAAATTTAAATTTAAATTCAATTAAATTATTTATTTTAAATTATAAAAGAAACGTCAAAGCAAAACAGAAAAGCGCCAGCAAAATAAAAGTGATAGCAAATGGATTCATGATTTTGATGGGATGTTAGTGCACCAGAGAATAAGTATCTTCAAAATTGGCTGCAAAAGAAATAAGTTTATTTTGTTTGTTAAGGTCTTTAATAGGTTAAAGTCGATGTATTTAGATACTTAAAATTTGGAATTAAAATTTTAAAAAGCCAAAAGAAATAAAGGAGCTGCAGGATGTGCAGGTTGTTCAGATGTATCAAGAAAGGTGCACAACAAATTTCATTGTTCTACAAGGAAAGTGAGACAAATACAACATAAAGAAATACATAGAAACCAGTTTTCCTGTAGGATATATTCCATGTCTTCCACAGTTTTGCCCTAATTAGAAAGTGTATTGTAATTAGTATCAGTTGCAAAGCAAAAAGACAAATAAGGGGTTATATTAATTTTCAAAGTCTAAAGCTGGTTTGTAGCTGAGAGAGAAAAGTAAAAGATACTATTTTCAGATGATGAAGGAAAAGGGTGTAAAGTTATGGGAAAGTTCATTACTGGGAAAAATAAAGTAAAGAATTCTTTGGTTTTACATAAAAGGTGGAATCTTCCCTGTTTTAAAATAAATTCTGAACTTCACATTAAATTCTATGAGGTCAGATTTTCATTTCAGTGTATTGCATTTTACGGCCCTGCAGATATACCCTGGAGGGTTCCTCCTTAAAGCCAGGACTATCTCAATCAGAGCCACACAGACTCTGTACTGATAATTTTTTCTTTTCTTTCCTTTTTTTTTTTTTTCTTTCTTTCTTTTTTTTTCTTTCCTTCTCTCCTCCTCTATGGAAGTGTAAGGACGATCAGTGGTTTAGGAAAATACTTGATTTCTGCATCTCACATACATCGATTTGGTCAATCTGCTTTGCAATCCTCCACTGAGCACAGTAAATGAACCCATTCAAGTAGGGGGGAAAAGAGAAAAAAAGAAAAAAAAAAGAAAGAAAAAAGAAAAAAAGATTTATAGAAAAAGCCGCTATTTTCTCAGGTGGTCGGAGGTGTTTTTACAGCGGGGGCTGGTAAGGAGGAATGCCGGGCAAGGGCGCGGCGGGAGCCTCGACGGGACGGTCCGACCCAGCCCCGGGATATCCTCGGAGGGCCGGGCCGCCTCTCAGCCGGAAACCCCGCCGCGCCTCTGGGGCTCCGGTTCGCCGGGAGCAGCCCGGTCCACGCTGCAGCGTTCCCTCCACCGGGGCCCGCGGGTGGCGGAGCAGCCACACGGGGTGCCAGGGCCACCGAGGCCCCGCTTCGCCCGCGCCCGCGGGGACACCGCCGGTGTCCCGGGTTCCTCACTCTCCTAGCCCGGTTCACACGAGCCGCGGCCGCGGGTGGTCGTCGGCGAATGAGATGAAAAGCGCGCTGCGTGAATTGTGAAAACAAGCAAAGATTCGTAATTTTTTTTTTAAAAAAAAACCTTTGAAAGTTGAAAACTCGTTTAAACGGGCGAGGGCCTGGGGGGAGCGAAGTGTTTCTGTGGACTTATCGGGAGGGACGAGGTGGTCGGGCACACGCCACCATCCCCTTCTGGCCCATGGAGGCCAACGAGGTCTCACGCCGTGGGCCCACAGAGACGGGCTGATGGCGGGGACGATCCTGCCGTAGGACCCCACCACAGCTGCGGGTGGGCACAAGCGTGGGCCCTGCCGCCTACTTTTAACAGTCCCGGAGAAATGATTGCCCCGTCTCTTCCCCGTGGGCACCGTCGGGGAAGGGGCGGCTCCCGGTGGGACGCCGAGGACACGCGCCGAAGCGGCCTGTGCAGAGAGGTGAGCGGCAATCCCGCCTCTCGGCCCAAGGATGCCTCCCCTGGGGAACGGCAGGTCCGGGGTCCCGCGGGCAGACACGCAGGAGTTGGGCGGGAGAGAGTGAAATCTGAACCGGCAAACCCCGAAATGAGGCCGGGTAGCCAGAGCTGAAAAGAGTCCAAGTCTGTCTCAAGCAAACCAAGAGATGAAACATTTCAGGTTATTACGTTCTGCCTTTGAAGCAAACCGTTTCCCGCAGATAACAATGCGTAGGTATATTTGGACAGCTCGGCTCGTCCAAGGGGAATGTGTCTTGCGCTATTTGAGAAAAACTCTAAGAGTAAGTGCAAATATTTGACGCTGAAGAGCTCTTAAGGGTTGAAGAGTACCATTTACTTATTTCTACACATCAGTGTGGGCTTAGGATGTTAAATAGATTAAAAGGCTAAGAGAGGTCACTGAAGTAGACTCTCTTTCTCTCATCCTGACTTTTTTCCTTGCAAAGTTTTTGCACTTTCTTTAGAGTGTCCTTGGCAAACTCCTCTTAAGAGCCACCTCGGATACTGTATAAGTTTGTGGCGCTCTGAACCCCGGCCCCGTCCCCTCCTCTTGTCGACCCTCCCCCCGAAACCCTCCTGCGCAGGCATTCAGCAAATATTTGCCTGCGGGGCCAAGATATTAATAAGCACTTTTCGGTCGCCTTTTATACTCGGGGCGCTCGGGAGCGCGGGGCAGCGGCGGCGCTGCCGGCCGGGCCTGGGCAGGTGAGCGCGGCTGTACCTGGCAGCGGGGGGGCCGTGCCCCCGCTCCCCTCGCCGGGCGTGGGCTGCCCCGCCGGTGACACGGGCGGTCGGGGCCGAAGGGGACACAGGGGCGACCGCGGGAGTAGCCGCTCCGCTGAGGATGGACACGTCGTTTCAATTTAATCTCATTTAAAAAGACGTAACTAATAAATTTGTATGGACGGGGCTGCCGGAGACGTAAAGCAGAGTCGATAGTGGTTCAATCCCATTGAACCCTATTGAAAACCATGACAACAAGGAACAAGCTCCGATTTATCCCGGAGAGTTAAAGCACATTGTGGGAAGGCGTCAATCACCTATTATTCCAGATCTGAACAAATGCAAAATCTTGACTGGAACAAATGCTTCCAACAGGTCCGGGACATAGGGCTACATTTCCCTTTTGTTCACGGCCTAGCAGTTGGCATGTATTTGTGCTCCCCTCGCTCCGACCACCCAGGACGGCTGGGAGGCTGTGCTCGGAGCTGGGAGATAACTACTGTCACCAGGCACGCTTGATAGGTGGCTGCAGTAATCACGGCCTGGGAATCGTTTATATGGAGCCTGTCCAGTCTCGAAGAAATATGCGGGAAGGTGGCCAAATGAAGCCTTGTGCCCCGTTCATCTCGCCCACAAATCTCGCCGATATAAATCTCACCTCTCCCTTGTCGTTATTGCTCTATTGACATTTTCCCCGAGAATTGTAACTGCGACACCCAGACCAGGGCGGGGAGGGTCGGTGGCGGCCGGGGGCACGCGGGCAGCAGGTCTGGGGGACGAGAGAGGGGCTGGATAGATATAATCTATACACAATAGCTTATAGACGCCTGTTTGGACAGGGAAATTAGAACCGACAAAGCGGCCGGAGAGAAGAGTATCTCCGCGTGTGTCTATCCGAGCTTCCCTTTGCAGGCCCGCAGCGCATCGCCGCAGGGCTTCGCGACGTTCCCCCGTCGGGGACGAGCAGCGAGAGCCTCGGCCCGCGTTCAAAGGAAAGCTGATCTGCTGGGAAGAGGCTGGGTGTCTCTTTCCCTCCAGCCTTTGCTCCGTCCAGCCGGATTCGCCTCCCACTCCTTTCCGCGGCGTGCGCCGGTCCCTCCCGTGAAACCGGCCGGGAGATATAGGGAATTCGGCTGCGGCGGGCAGGGGGAGCGTGTCCCGCCTCCGCCCGCGGCGGCCCCGCGGCTTGACCCACCCGCGTGAAGCATAGTCCCCATCGGTCACTTCTACCGCTGCCCTGCAGCTGGGGACCGAGCCCTGCCACTGCGGGTTTGCATCTGAAGGGCACGCTGGACTGCTTGTTTCTGTGTCGTGCTTTCTTATAAGTCCTCAGCGGCCACCGAGGCTGGGCAAAGCCCGGCCGCAGCTTCGCGGGGCACGGGGCGGTCCAGTGAAAGGATGAGGGGAGGTGAAGCTGAGAGAAGGTGCTTGTCCCGCGGAGCTGCCGCCGGGCGTCCCCGAACCGTGCCCAGTGTCAGCTCCCTCCTCCCGGGGGGCGCCGGTCCTCGGCTTCGTTTGCTGCCTCTTTCGGCAGATGAAGCGGCGGCCGGCAGGGACGGCGCGGATAAATAGACGCGCCGTGTTTGATCTTTTCTCCCTCTTCCCAGCTGGAGACGTTTCATACACCCCGCCCGAGGGGATATTCCCTGGGTTAGTACAACGCAAACTGGTGATTAAAAAAAAAATTCACCCCTACCCCCCTCCCGACTCTTCCTTATGACCGAGTACGCCAAGCTCCCGCCATCATCTTTCTCGAGAGAAAGGTACGCCTTCCATCTACCATGCCCAGGAAACGCAAAAAAACCCCATCCCAGAGATCCCATTCCTTAACGCATACACCCGCCAGCCTTCCCCACCAAGAGCTCAGCCGAGGTGTCAAAAATGCCCCGTTGAGGGTAGGAAACCTGCCAACAGCAGGAAGAGAATTTGAGGTAGCACTGCAAACAGCCCTGCAAATAAAACAAATAACGACTTAAATTCCTTCCAGATTTAAAGAAAGAGGCAAGAGAGGTGGGGGAAATAAAGAGGGAGAAGTGGGGAGGGGGCTCTCGGCATGCTCTGCGGATGTCCTGGGAGGATTCACTTTGTCTGCGGATAGAAGGGACGCTGGTGGCTTCGGTGGCGGATGGAGGGGGGTGGTTGTTGGTCATCCACATGCCACCCAAGATGTTATTCACTGCTAACAATTACCATTATCTGTCCCCACTTTTGGCTAATCAGACAGAATATGTAATGATGACGCCTGTTTCCTGCTGTCTTTGGGAGGTAACGGGTTATTCTCTCATGGGGGTGGCGGGAGGGGGGGTTACACCTACTCCCATTAGGGCTTTAGCACTTGACTAATTCAGGTACTTAGCATCCTATAGACAGGGACGGTTTGAAAGCAGGCAGTGTTTGCAGTGGGGAGGACTGTTTATATAAACAGGACACCTCTGTAAACGACACTAATATTTGGGGTTAGGTGGCGATGGAAAGGAAGGTCCTCTTGAGCCGAGAGATTCCCCAGTAACTGGACGCAATCCTTTCCTGGCAGCTTTTAAGGAAGGAGGTTCGGTTTGGGGTGATATTTTTTTGGGGGGGTGTGTGTTTGCACAACCTACCATGGCCACATCTGGCAGGATCAGTTTTACAGTGAGGAGCATTTTGGATTTACCAGAGCAGGATGCTAATAGCATAAAGCAAGCCTCTGACCATCACCACTCAGCGGAGAACTACACCGGCTCGCCGTATCGAGGGTGGATAGAAACAGACAGAAATCACTATCCTTGTGAGTATAAACGGACAGGAATTCGCCATCTCCGCACAATTATCTTTTATTTCTTTCCCCCCTTCCTTTGAGGAAGATGCGAAGCAGCGAATTGACAGTGTACATAGCCTACAGGACCGGGGGCATCCAGGCTGGGAATTTTATAAAATATTACTGAATTGCAACAACGAAACAGCAGAAATGCCCCGGCCACGATCTTAAGACAGAAAAGACGGTTTGGTTTTTGTTGTGGGTTATTTTGGGGGGGTTTAGGGCGGTTTTTTTGATAGGTCTGTGCATGTTCCCAGCTATGGCAGAACCCAAAATCTCAGGCTGTGTCCACCTCTCACTGTGCGTTTATCGTTTAAACCCATTGCCCGGATTATTTTTTTTTTT
>VYXD01010583.1:283150-327235 GCA_013397195.1 Hylia prasina | reverse complement strand
GAGCCGGCCGGGACCGCGCTCCCCTACGCCGGCCTCGCCCGAGGGCGAGCGTGAGGCACGAATTTTGTAAAACCTGCTCTCCTCCTCCTCTTATTCGAGAGATTCCTTGTTAAAAATTAATGATCGTCCTAGCGACCTAGTGTATTTTAAAATAGCTGACTTTTCCAGTGACTAATAAAATGATTTTTGGCAAATAATTTTTTCCCGGCCGAGAAGTGTAGTTTTGACGATTGGGACTGTTTCGTAGGATTGCCTCCTGTGCTCTAAAATCTTAAATACTTGTCTCGATAGCTCCAGTCGAATTTGAATTTGAAGTTCGTTTATTTCGGTAAACGGAAAATAAATTTTGCTGCAAGCATCTCACTGTGAAAGCTGTGGTAATTCCTACGGGAAGCGTGAACCCGGAGACTCCCGCTCCTCACGTTTTAAACGGCGATGTGTTCCATAGAGCCGCTAAGGCAGGATCCAGAATTAAGCCAGTCTTTCCGTTAGCTTGAAACCATTCCACATGTCGACTGGGGAAGGATAGCCAAGAAAATTATGTTTTGAAACTATTTGATAAACTATCGATTTTATTACTTTGGGGTGAAAATACTAACGTATATTTTCTGCCAATCGCCAATGGGGGAAAAGCCCTAAAATCCTACATAAAACTAAACCCAGCTCCCTGAAATGTGGACTAGACCGGCTGCTTCCATCCCTCCGCCGGCACCTGCGGACCACGACCGCGGAGGGAATATTTGGGGCAAAGACCCCACGGGGACTGATGTAGACAACGTGGCCGCCGAGGAAAAGGTGTCGACGGAAAGGGACCCGCAGAAGATATTTGAGTGGGGATTTTATTATATATATACTTTTTATTTATTCCCTGAAAGGAGATAATTCTGGACGAGGTATGCCACTGGAATGTGGTGTGCTGCCTACACATCCACGGAGACCACGGAGCGCGAAGCTGGGAGGCGCTGTCGTCGCGGATGAGGAGGCGACCAAAAGCACACACCGGTTTCCGTGGGTGATTTTGGCCGCCTCCCTCGCCAGAGTGGCCCCGCTCTCCTCCCAGCCCTACCTTACCCAGGGCTTCGCGCCCTCCACCTGGGCAGCTCGGTGTCCCCTCTGTCCTCGCTGTGGGAGGATCAGACCCAGCTACAGTGCAGGAGAGGCTGGGGAGAATGAAGGGACACCAGTCCTCCCATCTGCATCCCCTTCCCCGCTTGGGCAGGGGGCCGCGTGCCAAGACGGAGACGCAGAGAGGATCAGGCCTCTGGGCTGTGCAGGAAGGACCTGGGGAAACAGCTTCTGTGTCACCTGGGTTTGGGTTTATTGGTTGGTTGGTTGGTTGATGGGTTTTGATTTTTTGTTGTTGTTGTCTTTCCCCGGCCCCTTTCCCTTTATTTTTCCTCCTGCCAACCGAAATCTTTTTTTTTTTTCGTCTCAGCTGCTGGCCACCTTGTCTCCCATATGGATGGGGTTATCTTAGAAGAATCTCCCAGAGAATCGCTCCTTAAACCTCCTTTTGTCTTGGAGGTTGAAAAGAGCATTGTTGTGCATGAAAAGGACCTAGACAAAATCCGCACTGTTTCAATTCAGGACTGTTTAATCAGTCCCTAGTGACAATTTTATGGGTTTTAGGTGGTACAATAGCATCTTTTAAAACCTTGTGGCCTTCATGAAAACAAAGGGCTTGAATTTTATGGGCTTACAACTCCAATTAGAACAGTGCCAATGTGTATGGGAGATTATCAAATTTGTATCATAAAACCCCTCTATAATAAATGATTACTGGAAGCTGGAGAGGGGCGGGGGGCGGGGGGAGAAAGGTCCCAGGCTTCAAGCAATGGACTTTGTCGCATGTAGTTTTAAAAGTACAGATGTTCCCCTCCGTTTTAACCCTTTGCAACCCAGATATGCAGCAGGATCATCTGTGGAAATAGTGTGATGACGTCATTAGAAAAGAAAACAAAGACAACGGGACAAGACTGCTCCTCCTCAGCACAAATCTACATACCGTCAGCTTCCCAAGTGTTTGCAGCATCTCACATGGGAGGGTCCTTCCCTGGCTCCTCACTCATCTGAGCTGCTGTCCTGTTCAAGAGCCCACGCATGGCCATAAGAAAGCTCTGTAAAATAGGAGGGCCTCCTTAAATTACTGTTTTTAGGAGCTACTGTACATCCAGGCAGTGACAGAGGACATCCTTCCCAATCCCTGGTTGCAGTGATTTTCTCTGATAACTGGCTGATGTGGGTTTCTTAACAAAAATTGTGCAATTTGTGAGTGTTGCCTTTTACCAAGTCCAGGGAGGGGGGAAGGTGCAATTCCCGGGCACTGGCAAAGGCTGACGAGGTGCTCTTGCAGGGTGAGTGAAGTCATCTCAACAGGGTGCAGGGAAGATGGCAGAGTCATGTTCAAGCATGGAGATAAGCAGCCCCCTTAATTTAACGCATCCAAGTAGAAAGAAGAATGCATTAAATAATGAGACAATTCAATAGTCTATGGAGATTTACAGTAAATAAAAAGTCTTGTGAAGAGGATAGGGTGGGACTGAAAATATTATTTGTTTCCTGACAGACACAAATTAAACTGTCTAAATTTTACGCACATTTAGCAAGGAAAATAGTTAACTTTACCACTGGTTAAACTGCATCTAGGAGATACTTCTTAACAAGTGCCATTGATAACAGCTTTAGGGCAAGAGAAACTTACCCCCTTTCAGTGTATTTTCTGTTACTTTGACTTGTTTTTTGATAAGGCACAAAATCATTTCAGTTGTTGGTTTGGATTTTTTTGCCTCCTCCTCAAAGGAGTGAATGCACGGTTTCTGCCTTTTCTCTTTCTTTTTCCCCACCAGGTCTCATTGTTACTTTCACCCTGCAAACAGGCCTGTGAATTTCACTGAAACTAATGAATAAGCATACCATGATCAATGCCATCTTCAGCTAATGAAAAGCACTGCTAACATCTTCAAACATATTCCTGGGTGCTTTATTCTTAGTCAGTAAATAAACTATTGACTTTGCAAAGGCCCAGCCCTGTTTCAGTGGGAGCCCCTGGGCACATGTTTGTTAACTTAGAACTAAGACATTAAAACAAGTCACCAGATTGCCTCTATTTTTTGGCAATATAATAGTTCTGAAAGAGCATATGGTCAAGTCTCCTTGTGATACTTCATGAACAAGTTGAGTGTGCCCCTGCCAACGCACATCCATCATTTGTATTTGTATATACCGACACCATGCATTTTAAAAAGACATGACAACAGATGAAAAACATCAGCTCTGAAGCAGAGCACTGCCATGCTCCAAATTCTTTTGTCACTGACTTAGGAAAGGCTCCTGGTAGCCTTCCAGTATGTATGTCTTGGTTAATGACCCATCTGGACTGTGTTGTAACTAACAGCAGATCAGGTCTGTTGAAACTTTTGGAATTTCAGCCCCTTAGCATTTACCTCATAGCATTTGATAAGAATAGGCCTTCCACCCTTGCTGAGAGCCCAGCTGATGCTCTAGGACCACAGTGAGCTCACTTTGTTCTCAGAAACAGGACTTGTCCAACTCTATTTCTGGAGAAGTCCAGTTCTGGCTCTCCCTGTACTCAGTGACCTTCACAAGTTGCAGTTCATTGTTTAAGATAGTGTCTTATTTGAGTCCCTGATAGCTGCTTCTTCTTGAGAAATGAGAACAGCTAAGATAAAAGGATTAGGACTTTCTGGGCATTAGTAATGGTACTCAGCCTTTTCTCCAAAAACCCAGGTAGTGCAATTTCCTTTTCCTCAGATGGTACTTCCAATGCCTGAGCATTGGACCAGTCCCATACACATTGGTCACCAGGTAGTGAACTCTTTCTGGAATTCTTGCCATAAACAAAGAATTGCAAAACAAAGACTCCACTCCACTTACTAGACATTAAAAAAATTAGACAAAAATTCAAGTGCCACCGGCATCAGCAATGGCAGAAGGACCCCAGTCACCTCATGTAATTTTCAGGAGGCTTCTGCTCACTGATTTTGGGATAGAGTTAATTTCCTTACAGTAGCTAGTATGGGATTGCTTTGAATTTGTGCTGAAAATGGTGTTGATAATACAGACTTCTTTCTGTTATTGCAGAGCGGTGCTAATACTGCATCATGGTCTTTTCTGTTTTTCATATTACCCCCCAGCAAGAAGGCTGTGGGTACACAAGAATGTGGGAGGAGACACAGGTGGGACAGGTGACCCCCACTGATCAAAGGGATATCCCATGTCATGTGGCACCATGCTCAGCATATAAAGCTGGAGGAAGAAGGAGAAGAGGCATTGTTCAGAGCTCTGGAATTTGTCCTCCCCGGTAACTGTTGTATGTGATGAAGCTCTGCTGAACACTTGCCTGCCCATGAGAAGAAATGAATTGTTTTGCTTTGTGTGAGTGACTATTGTTTTCCCTCTTAAACTGCCTTTATCTAAACCCATGAATTTTCTCACTTTTTCCTTTCAATGCCCTTCCCCCCCTCCTCAGTGGTAGAATGACCGACTCGCTGTGTGGTGCTTAGCTGCTGGCTGGGGTTAAACCAGTTTAAACTCAGTTTAAAGCAAACTTCCTGTGGGAAAGGAGGCAATGGATGGAGAGATACCCAGAGCAGAAAAGTTGCTTTATGCTCCTTAAGCATAGAGCTCAAGTAACGCTCAGGAGCAGAGGAGCTAAGATCAACAGTAACACTATTAAAATTATTTTAAAAAGTCACACATCTACTGGGTGTAACAAACCTAAAGAGATCTCTGTCTGCCACTAGGCACAGATTACTGAGCTATGAGATCAGGTTGCTTTTTATAGTGTTCAGGCTCACAATTGCCTTCTAAATGATGAAGGAAATCAGCTCTCTAGACCAAGAATGCTGGCAGTTGTGTCAGTTTTCATCCTGTTTTCTCCAGGATGACAGAGATTTAAAAGAGGTCAGAAAGTGTTCTGGAAAAAGCAAAAATCTCTCCAGAACACAGCTATAACTTTTTTAATATTCAGGACCAACAAGGAGAAAAGTCCATTTCTGACATCCACTGGTTCAGGTGGCCTTCCTGAATAAAAGGAGACCTAATCATGTACTTCTTCCCAGGCCTTTGCTCAATCTAATTCTTAAACTTCAGAGTTAGATATCCTTTTCAGAATCTGACAGAATTTGATTCTAGATGAGTAATACTTTAAAAGAGAAAAGAAATAGACACAGCAAAAAGACATAGAAAAACCAGTAACAACAGTGAGAAGAATAAATCTCCTCACCACTTTTGGTGCACAGGATATATTTCCATGGGACTGTCCATGCTGCTTGTGAGCAGTCGGGGACATCTCCCATGCAGGACAGCCCTGCTCATTAGTTCAGAGTGTAGACAAAAATGATTTCTTGACATTTCCATAGTGTTTGACTTTGCAATGTTTGTTGGCAGGAAGTATCTGACTTTTTACACTGAGATTGTAGTTTCTCTCTTATGTCCTTATTGTCCTGTTTGAATTGATGGGGGGATTTGGTAGTAAGGTAATGGCTTTATGATATTCAACATTAATCACAATTTTACAACATCATAAATATAGCCACTTAAAAATATAATAACATATCAGTCTGAAGAGGAAAAAACCTTCTGTTGTTTGTGTGCATTCACGTAGAGCCCCTGATTGGACACATCTGCTTTCTGCAAAATGCAGTATCATCCCTGATGATTGCTTTGCCATCACAGTTCAGAAAAGTCCTCTTCTGCTGCTCACTGGGTACTATTTGGGAGGTCCTCATGATCTCTTCCATTTCTCTGTTGCTTTCAGGGGATTTCATGTTATCAGACATCCTTCTGTGCTATTTGTACACAGAGTTAAAAGGTAGATGTGGCTGTTTTTACTCAGCTTTTCCCTTTACCTCTCCTACACGAGCCTCAGGATCTACTGTTGGGATCTTTAATATTGAAGTTCTGTCTTCATCACCACAAGTATTTCCTCTGTGCCTTCTACTGGTGGGTGAGATAGTGTTAATATTCTTTCATCCCTTATATTTTCTTTTTAAACCAGTAATTTAGCACTCTATTTTCTTCACTCATATCTAATATAATGGTTTTGGGGAAATACCTTTACTACTGTGTAACCTTCAGACTCAGTTTTCACAGTAGCAATGTGTACGTGTGTGAATCCTGTATTTTTGTATTTGAATTTGGCTACTGAAAAATAACTTTATCTATGCTTCAAAGAAACCTTGACTTTATTATTGTTTTTGGCTTTGAGTACTACAGTTTAAATATTCCTTGGGCAACAGAGTGCTGAGTTTTGAGTGCACTGAAATTTCAAGACACTACAGGAATACCGTTCTGATGTTTATCTGTTTTAAAAAGATGTTGAAGCACTCAAGAGCCATTGTGGAAGAACTGCATGAGAGGTGAAGGTTTGGCCATCATCCTGTAGAGTGAAGGTTGAGGTAGGTGTCCTGTCTATTCTGGCTTACCAAAGAGGCTGGTGGAGCAACTGAAGTAAAAGCACTCACACAGCAAACATAATCTTGGGCATAAAAGGCCTTTCCGTTCAATTGGTCCAGTGGTCATGAGGTCCAATTGTTTGACAAAACCTACTTTAAAATTTGTTGCAACTCCTAACTAATAGAATAAAAAGACCTTTTTTTCCAGTATTTGGTGACAAAATCCCTGACTCTGAAAAAAATTCATGGGATATTTGAGTAAAAATGTTCTCATTTAGTCATAGATATTTGCCTTGTACTAAGAATGAATTCCAGGGATCTCTATGGCTCATAGTGTATTAGAGATGACAGTGCTTGGTCAGAACTGGCCTTTTTAACCTTTAAGTATGAACATTTATATTTGCTACCTGGTGGACTTCAGGTACCAGAATGCAAATTGTCACCATTCTTGAGCTATTTTGCTTACAGATAATCATGAAAGAACCCAATCAATCAGTATCAAAAGGAGGGTTTTGCACCAGGTATAGCTAGAAAGCTCTTCAATGCTACAGTTGCATATTCCAGCCACCAGGTAAATGGCTTGCCTAGAAGAGTTGCTGAATTTGAGGTAGATGCAGCTGCAAAGATAGTGGTGAGGCTGTGCAACAGTACAGGCTCTTGTTTGCTGCATGGCCCCACAGCCCACACTGCTGATGGCAGTGCTGGCTGTCCTAAGCTGCTTGAAAAATCTGTGTCCAGCTGCACATATTTCTATTTCCAGCAGCACCCACTACCACGTCACCAGTGTGCAGGTATCCTAAGGCAGTGATGACAGCAGAAGGTCAGATCCTCACCCTTCTCCCCAACACCTTTTCCCCTGTGCTATGGCAGTATGAAAATCACCCATGCTGCCTTAGGTCTCCTTCTGGTCACTGTCCTTTCTCCCTCTAGCACTGACTTCACAGAAAATGGGGGCTGCTAAGGACATCTTCAGACTAGGTTTCCAAGGGCACCTTGTAACAGCTGGGAAAAGGGTTGAAAAATCAGGAGGCTGAGGAAATGTATGTGTGACTGTCTTGCTTTTTCTTTCCTCTTTCCTTGCTCTCTCTCTCCACCATCAGGCTATGCCTACTATGGAATCAGGCCAGTAGCTGCTCCTAACAGCCTCACTTTGCATTTTTCACTATTGTCACTGTATCAGCCAATCATGTAAAAAAAATGACATATTGACTTGGCAGGTGCTTCTGTTTTGAACATGATTAAATAACTTTTTATTGTCATCTTCAAAGCATTTTTACGGTCATTTACTGAGTGAAAGGGGCTCTGATTTTGTGAGTATCTGCCAGAATATGTTTGATCCTGTCATCATTTCTTCAGAAAATCACACGCCTGTAGCTAGAGCACAAGATATGGTAAGTGCATGAATTGTCCATTGCACTCTGCACTTACAACACTGCCTTCATTGTCAATGATAACAACAGCAGGGGAGAGATCTTGGGAGTTAAACTACCTGCTGTTTTCTCCTTGATGTTTGAGCTCTTGGATGCTGTATGAATCCCAGAGATGCAAGGAGTCACTCCTTTGTTGATGCCCTATTTTATGGGTTGTTTAAATATGGTATGCTGTTGTAATTAGAGCTGATGAGAAAGGAGGATTTCTATTTCACAGGAGGTGCTGGATGTTTTATTGTGCGTCAGCATGGCAGAATTACAGCACTGCTGGAGACCTGTGCCATGCTTGCTGCACCTCTTGGAGGTGCTCTCTGGACTTCCTTGGACACCCAATTTTGAGTTCCCATCAAGCTCCCACATATTGAACAGTATTCACATGTACCCCTCAGATTTCCCAATTCCAATAAATCAGTACTTTGCTGCAAAAAAACAGTTAGAGCACACCCTGTCAGCATGATCTATCTCTGCAACAGCCTTCATTGACCTTCATCTGGGCTTTCAGTTTCTGTGCACATCAAAATAGAAATACTTCTTGCTAGATGAGTTAGGCTAGTAATATTGTGTGCATGAAGCAAAGAGAGTTACAAGTAGCACATCTTTGTTTAAATTTAGCAGTAACCAGCTGGCCACATTCTGTAGGAAGCAGGAAGGGAGGAATCACAGGGAGGAAGGGATCTGATGAAAAATCAAGCAGAGGCTATAAAAACATTTCTCTAAAATGGCAGCATAATGAAAAAGGGATGCCAAGCAAAGAGCTTACTGATCATCTGTGTATCACTCATAACATATTCCAGCTAGCTCAGCCCGTGGTTTGGAGGGGACATGCAGGTGTGGGGAAGGATCGCTTCCCACGCATGGTATTTTCTGCAGGATTCTTTTCCACAGACAAAACTTATTTGTTCTTCATCAACACCCTTTGAGATACGCTGTTAAAGGGCAAGGTGAAAAAGGCAGAAAGTTGAAGAAAATTAGTGTCAGCATTCCTGAGAACAACTGAAATGAGGCTGAGAGCAGAAATTTGAGTGTCCAAAAAAACCCTATGGACTAAGTGGCTCCATCTTTCCCTCATTCTCATGCTCCTTAGTCCCCCAGGATTATTGCTCTTTAACTATTGCTCTGCCATCTGTGTTTCTTTCAACACCAGCTGTGCCAGAACCTCCCTTTGACCGCCATTACTTTTCCTCTCATAAAATTATTAACAGAGAAATGAAGCTCATATAAAATCAGTTCTCATGGAACAATTTGAAAGACAAAAGAGGCAATTAATAATAACAATGACCTTTGACATTGCAACAAAGCAGCTCCTCACATCAGGAAGGCAAAACCATTTGCTTTCAGGACTTCTTTCTTTTGGTTGGAAATGTAAAAGGAAGGAGACTGTAAGAGATATCTGAGACTCACATGAATATCTCCAGCTGTGCTGGGTCTGGCTGAGCTGGAGTTAATATTTCCCACAGCAGCCCTCACAGTGTTGTGCTTTGCACTGGTACCTGGACAGGTATGGATAACACACCAGTGTTTTGGCTCCTGCTGGACAGGGCTGGCACAGCATCAGTGGTGTCAATCAGCTTTTTCCCCATTAAGGGACTGGGAGTGGGTGGATCCTTGGAGGGGGCACAACCAGGCCAGCAGATCCGAATTGACCAAAGGGATATTCTGTATCATGTGACATCAGCTCAGACATAAAAGTGAAGGAAAGGTGGAGGAATGGGGGGTGTTTGCTATGTACAGTGTTTGCCTTCTGGAGCAACCACTACAGGTGCTGAAGCCTTGTTTCTCAGGAAGTGGCTGAACATCCCTTATTGATGGGAAATAGAGAATAAACTTTTTTTTTCTCTTTGCATAAGAGCATGCAAACTGCTTTAGCAAACTGCCTTATCTCAACCTACGAGTTGTTTTCTGTCTTATTTTCTCTCCCCTGTTCAGCTGGGATGGAGAGTGGTAGACCTGTTTGGTGGGCACCAGGTGTCCAGCCAAGGTCAACCCACCACAGTAACAAAGGAATATTTCTGGCTGTATTACTGTGCTTATGTTTATGTGCCTATGCCACATGTTCAAGACCATGCTACACAAGTATTAAAAATCCATGAGTCACACCTCAAAAATCATCAGGCCAACATAAACAATCATGAGATTTAAAGAAAAAGGGATAACCTTTTTACCTCCCAGTTTCTGCTTGAAAATTGTTTCATACAATTTTGTTGTATGATCTGTTTTGCCTTTTCAGAAGAGATATTTAAGCTCAATGAGAACTAAAATGGCTTGTGTAGGCATGTGTTGTCACTTCATCATTTGACCTCAAGGACTGGTACACTGAAAATATTACAGTGGCAGACCCGTGAAAATCATGAGTTGATGAATTCTACATTTTCAAAGGCCTGTTAAAAAAATAATCTGCCCCTCATGTGTTTATCTGTGGTGGAAAGATCCCTTCAGCCTTATCCCTTTAAAAGCATGACGACCCAGCTATTCAGATGGTACTCATCACCACAGCAGCAGGAACATCATCCATCCATCCATCCATCCATCCATCCATCCATAGATCTATCTATCCATCCCCAGCTGAGGGTTTGATCTGATTAATTTAATCACCTGACATTGATGTATGTGTAATACATGTTTTTCCCCTTCAAACATGCAGCTCTAGTCCACAGCCTTTGACTAATGTGCTTCCTTTATTTTTCAGAACAGCCCTTTGCCAGTATCTGCATTCCAAATGAGCAACAGAACCTTTGAAACAGTGACTCCCCATCCACATATTTCCCTTCAAAACCCAACTTCAGGGTATTGACCCTCTGGATTGATTGGAACAGCATCCCTGAAGTTGAAAGGGTAGCCATGCCACAAATGTGGAAACATTTACAGGACTTTCACTGTGCATCTGTCACAGGACAAAAGCCACATAACGTTCCTGAAGCCCTGTAACACACAGACCCCAGGACACTTGTACATCATAACAAGTGTTAGACTTCTTACATTAACAGCTAATGCCCTACTGTAAAAGAAAAGAAAGGAGGAAATCAAGGTGAGAGGAAAAGTAAATGAAAGAGAGAAAGAATAGAACATGCATGCAGAAAGAGAAGAAGCAAAAGTGCGTTGTCATGGGGTAGCCACGTTCAGCTCTTGGGAGATCTGGAGTCCCTAACGTGACCACCACAGGGACAGACAACGTGCAGGTGAGATGGCTGAAGTAGCATAAGGAATGCAGCCACTGAGAGTGTGATTTTTGTGTGCTCTGTAACTGTGAGGCAGTGCCATGGTACTAGCATTTTCCAAACACACCCTGTCAACCCGCTATCCAGCTGCACTGCAGAGAGGGGCACTGTGGGCAGCACATCCACAGCTGACTAACTATGGCTGGTTGGGAAGCCAAATCTTTACCTCATGAAAGCTGTGAGTGATGGAGAGATTCATCGTGGCCTGTCAGGGTGTGTTGCCTCCCATACTTGTTAGATCACGGGACTGTCCCAAACAGGTTTCTGGTCACCCTTTGGGCCTCTTTGCTATTTGATCTGACTTTGTGAAGCCAGGGCAGCATATATAGGGTAGGTCATGTGGAAGAAGAGTCTGACTTATTATATTTGCTGAAACGTTTTTCTTAACTGCTAAATATTGTACAGAGTAAAAGCAAAGGGTTTTTCCACCTTGCTAATCAGGAAAGAGGTAGATCTTTGCAAAGAGACAATTATGAAAATCAGGAAGCAATTTAATTGTCTGAAAACAGCTTAATTAGGGAGAATATAATTTTCTTAAATGGTAGTAATCATTTTCCTGGGGATTAAAGAATAGCAGATCTTAACTTCAATGAAAATAACTTTTGCTATCAGAAACAAAAGCAATTGAAAAAATAATGGAAATAAATAAGTTAATCTTAACATTTTGTAGTTGTTGTTTGTATCTGGTTTTTGTTTTGGTTTGGTTTTGGGGGATTTTGTTTGGTTTTTTGTTTGCTTGGTTGTTTGTTTTAGACATGTGTAGATATGGAACCAATATTTATCTACAGCAGAAAAGCTTCTAAGCCTCTCAGCAGGGGAGCAGCTCCACATTGCAGTAGGAGCTTTCTAAATGTGTGGCAATAAACCTTCAGAACCTTCCTCACTGGCCAAAGGAGAAGAAAAATAGTACGGTAAGCAAGTAAATGCATTGAGGATGCATTGTTGTTGGACACTACACACTTCAGAAAACCTTCACTCAACACTGTTAGGGGTGGGTGTACTTGGAAGCCTAAGTATACAGTCTAAAAGCTCCTGCATCGACCTGTACTTCTAGAGTGATAGGTGAGGCCTGTCTTGTTCAGGGAAACACTTAATCACTTGCTTAACTTTAACGAAAACATCAGGATCTGCCTCATGTTTATCCAGAGGCTATTTCCTAGGAGAAATAAATAACAACTGTTCCATATGCAAATATATTTAAGTGTCTTTTTATTTGCAAAGATGACCCTTCAAACACCAGGACATGCCAGAATTTAGGTAGAGCCTTTGGGCTTATTTACACTGATATAAACTTCAGGCAACAGATCATACTGAATTTCTCCAATGAAATCTCTGCCTCAGTGCACAACATGGCTGAGATTCCTTAAGAAGGCAATTACACACTGTTTTGTATTTTTCCAGCTCTTCACATTATTTTTCCCAAGTTAAAACATACACACATGGCAGCAAATCTTTTCTCTCTCCTGTGAATATCATGGTAAGACACTGGAACAGGTTGCCCAGAGAAGTTCTAGGTGCCTCAACCCTGGAAATGTTCAAGACTAGGTTGGATGGGGCACTGAGCAACCCAGTCTAGTGGAAGATGCTCCTGTCCATGGCAGAGGGGTTGAAACTACAGGATCTCTAAAGTCCTTTCCAACTCTAACCATTATGTGATTCACTGATTCAATGGCAAGGTGGCTGAGCTAATCTACCAGTTTGTTGAAGCTAGAAGGGACATCCATTTCCCTTCCCATCCCTGGCATCCAAAGTGTAGGGAAGAATGTAAGTAAAAAGGACAACCATAAAATGCAGTCCATGTTCCTTTGAAAAATAGGTCCTTAAAAAATGCATTTCCATACTGCCACAGGAAAGCAGAACATCAAGGACTGAAAAATACTGGTCACACAGAAGGAATAGGGAAAAGACAGCTCGGAAGCAGAATCTGAAAGAGATCTAGCAGGTCAGTTCAGTCGAAACTGACGTGCAAATAGAGGGTAAAAAAGGCTAGTGCAATCCATGGGTTTTGAAGAACAATTTGGAGAGCCAGAGGAAGGAAGTGATTTCGCTTGTCTCTCCTGACATCAGTGCTAGATCACTATGTCCACTGGCTGTATCCATATCTTCAAAACACTGTGTAGGAGAACAAGCAGACAAGCTCCACAAACTAATCCAAGAAAGATCAAAATAAAAAGCTAAAATGCTTGAAAAATTATCTTTGCTCAGCTTAACAAAAAAAAGACTGAAACATCATTTCATTGTATCATAAAGATCTCTTCCCAGTGGCACATAGGGTTATTATGCTAACAATTATGTGAAGAGACATATGGGATTTTATTCCTGAACCCTTTGCAGTAATAGGGCTAATCCATAGGGTCAGCTGTGCTCTAGTCTTCCTAGAGGACATCCTTCCTCAGTCTGGGCAGAAAGTCAGAATAAAAATGGAGGCTGAAAGCCAGACAAGCCCAGTCTTGGAGCAGCTCATGCCATTGGAAATGTGCAAGTAATTAACTGAGATAAGGACTCTTTTAATGAAGACTGGAGGCCCCTGTGCAATGCACATTTAATTCACACTCAAGGCTCAAGGCAGAGTGACTTGGAATGACTAGTGACATGCAGGAGGCCAGGCAACATGATTAATTGATTTCTGATTTTATTCTTGTCAGTGTAAATAAGTGCAGAAGCAATACTACTGATAGGTCTGGGCTGAACACTGTGGCTCTGAGTTCAGTTTTGCAGACTAGATCTTCAGACCAGGAAGCAGGATGGCTTTGAGGAGAACTGCAGAAAAGAGGATCTAACCCCACTTTCCAAGGTAAATTCTAACTCAAGCATTTAATCTTAAATCTTAACCTTCCCACTCAACCATTGTGATTGGAGAAGCTGTTGTTTTGGCTTGTATTTCTTCTTGTTAAGCAGGTTCTTTTTTCAGGCTGAGTAGCACCCTCCACCAGCAGTGCTCAGGCTGAGACTAAAAATCCTGCTTGTAGAGTAAGTCACTACTTAATGCAAGAATGGCTGTGGCAGAATCTGGCTGCAGTGCTGCTCTTGTGTTGAGAAGCACTTTAGTCACCATCAGCCCTTGTTTGTTTTCATCAGAGAATCACTTACAGAGTGAAGAAGTTCTTCATGCGGGCATGCAAGATCTAAGAAAATATATTATGTAAAATGTGTCTTAAATTACATTTAAAGGAGGGTTTTTTTAAGCGACACAGATTCTTAACTGGTTATGTGAATGCTGAAGTTCAGTTTTAGTCCTTCATGCCTTCTTCCTGCCTGGGGTCAGACTGTGCTCAGCAGCACAGCATATGAAAAGCTCTTCTGATATCTGCTCAGCCTCACTGAATTCCTTTTAAGATGCCAGTGCAAAAGCAATTTATTTTCTGTTTGCAGTTGTGAGATTAACATAATTTTCTTTCTTTTTTTTTTTCTTTTTCTCCCCAGGACATTTCTACTTGTTTAACTCTCTTTCTGAACTAGAGCATAGGTTTTGTTGTGGTTTTGGATTTCCTTACAGAATATGGATCCCCAAGCACAATCTCTCCTTGCAAAGAGGCTGCCTATGTGGAAGCCGAGGTACAGGTGTATGAGGGAAGAGTAGTCCAAATCTGGTTGCCCATGTCCTGAACACTAGCTGAGAATGTATAATTTCAAAAAGCAAACCTCTCCCCAGGGAGCCTGTGTAGCTGCATTCTTACCTCACACAGGCTGAAAACCACAGTGGGAGCAGATCTGCTTGTGGGATCCATAGGGATGAAAAGGCAAAGGATTAGTTGACAGAAAACCCAAACAACCTGAGAGTATCTCTAGAGATGTTAAGTTTCAACAAATAACTGCAGGAGCAAACCCTGGCCCTTTTCACCATGCAGGGACTGGCACAGCCAAGGATGGAGGACACTCATATTTCCTGTGAGAGCACTTGTGTTGGCACCTCCAGACCTGCAAGGTCTCACAACCTGGGGAAAAGACAGCCCCTTTAGCAGGGGTTGAACTGTGCAGTCAGACAGCGCAATTCCCACCAAATCATGGCATTTTTCAGTCTATAATCGCAGTGAGAACAGCAAATTGCTGGTAATCTGCAGAGAGGTGAGTAGGAACATATTCTGTGAGTATGGAAACGGTACACTGAGATAAGTGTGAGGGTGAAATGGCTACAGCTACAGAGAAATAATAGAAACTAATAATAGAAAGGGAAATTTGGTGGCTGACAAGTTCACCATCAGCTAACAGTGTGCCCTTGCAGTCAGAAGGCAGAATGGTATCCTGGGGTGCATGAAGAAGACTGTGGCCTGCAGGTTGTTGGAGGTGATCCTCTGTGCTTACTCCACCCTTGTTGGGAGGAAAGGGTTAAAACCAGAAGATTTGGCAAAGAGAAGGAAATAATTTTGTGCAAAGTGACCTTGCCACTGGGAATGCTAAAAACTGTTGCTGTGGGAAAATTCCATTTATTATGCCTAGTGTGTTCATCCTCTGCCTGCTTTGAGTAAAATTCCTGTGTAGAGATAAAACACTCTCACAGACAGGTTTGAGCCTCCTGCTGGGAGAGAGATCATAAATGCACAGCCTTGTGATGGACTGCACATGGTAAAGCCCTTTGATATATTCCTGCTGCCTCTGCCCACTGGGATGAACTAAGCCTAATGGAGCCTGTGCCCCCACGTGTCTCTTTTCTCTGGGAGGAACTAAGCCTAACAGAACCTGTGTCCCTGTGTGTCTCTTCACTAGGATGAAGTAAGCTTAACCTGTGTGTTTTTGCTGCCCAGCATGCTTAGGGAGGTAACGAAATAAATCTACTCTTTGCATCTCAGCCATGGTTTGGTGGTTTCCCTGGTGACCTGTATGTCTATATTCACACAGCCCTAGTAAGGCCACCTCTGGGGTATTAGATTCAACACTGGTCTTCACAGTTCAAGAAAGACAAGGACCTACTGGAATGGGTCCAGCAGAGGCCACAGAGATGAAAAAGGGTCTGTAGCTTCTCTCTTATGAGGAAAGACTGCAGGAGCTGAGCCTGTTTAGTCTGCAGAGAAGACTGAGGGGAGAACTCATCAATGCATATAAATATCTCAAAGGCAGGTGCCAAGAGAATGGTGTCAGACTCTCTGCTTGCACCCAGCAACAGGATGAGGAGTAATGGCCATAAACTAAACCACAAGAAGTTCCTCCTCAACATAAGGAACAACTTCTTTACACTGAGGGTGGTAGAGCACTGGAAAGTCATGGAGTCTCACTCTCTGGAGACATTCAAAATCCACTTGGACATGTTCCTGTGTAATTTGCAATAGGTGACCCTGCTTTTGTAGGGAGATTGGACTAACTGATCTGCAGAGGTCTCTTCTAACCCTAATTATTGTGTAATCCTGTGAAATCTCTTTGTGTGGGCATGAGTAATATGTGAGGACACTTCCCCTTGCCTTGCTGGAGTCAGGTCAGCACAGAAAGAGCTTATCCCACTCCTGCTAGAACAAGTAAACGGAGCACCTAAACAAACCCAGAACAAATCAGAGACTTAACAGAGGATTGAAATGAATTCCAGCCTAGCATATGATACAGGATATCATTCAAACTACCCAGACCAAACATTTCTTTAGTTTGTGACCCTAAGACAAGGCTCTGGCACATCAGCAGGTAGACAAGTCATCGAGCCACTGTACCACCTCAGGACAAGTACCATCATTACCATCAGTGGTTACCAGTATTTTTAAGAGGACCAAGAAATGCAAGCTAATAAAGATATCCCTGGTCCTAAATGGAAAATTGAATCTGAGGCTATATACAGTTCTGAGATTTTGATATGATGAGGGGAGAATCAGCAGAACCTCAGAAAATCTATTTACTGTGGAGCCACTGAGCATAGCACAACACAGCTGGGCCACTAGAAGTGGAAAAAGAAATCATCAGCATATTATGGACTACAATACAGGTTGCACAAGTCTGAATAAATGATAGGGCTGTCCTTCAAACAAAAAAAGTGCTTAATAGATGAATCTGCACTCCTATGGCCATGCAAGGAAGCATGAAAGAGAGATTTTGCCTGGGAAGCCTCAGCAGTTTCTCCTTTCAGGTAGAAAAAGAAATTTTATAAAGTGGATACAGACTTATTTGAAGTCTGTGGAGGCAGGAGCATGGCTGAGTGAAACTAAAGGATGGGTAGATGAGTCTCTCATGAAGCATGACTATGGAATAGGATTAAGTATGCTAAGATTGAAATGAGAAGATTAATCATTTGAAGCTGACAGGTTTAAAATCTCACAAAACCACAGTGTGATGCTGGGAAGATGACAGGACAAACTGACTTTTTTTAATTTCAAGTGGTCACAGCAGATGGTCAACTCACTTCACAGTAAAATTAAAATTAATTGGAATCCAGTGAGAATTGCCCACAATATCTGCCCTTAAATACTGGTGAGCAGGATGAGGGCAGTGACAGCCAAACCTCCTACAGCCAAGTGAAAACCCAGATGAAGGACCGAATCGCAAAACATCCCAGATCAGTGATTTGTGAGCTGCTGGACCAAGATCCTCTTTCAAAAATCCCCCAAAATTCTGCTGCTACATGACCTAGCTTCTTCAAAACAAAAATTCAAACAGCAAAATAGATTTGGTTCCAGCTATCAAAGCAAAAGATACAGTAATGACCTGGTGGGGCAGCCCCAGTTCGGACCCTTCTTGCTTAGCTCTGTGTGGTCAGCCAAGATTATGCTGCCATTTTAGAATTAAAATGGAAGGAAGAGAAGTCAGTGGCAGGAACCAGCAGTGAGGAACATCAGCAAGGAACAATGAAGGGGGTAAGATTTTGCATTATGGAGACTATTAGGGACCTATATGCCTGGGATTTTAGCCTTTTGCAGAAGGCTACTCTCCTTGCTTACCAAGTGCTGACATCACTGAAAAAGCCTGTGGGTTTCTTATCCCAGCTAACTCCCAACCTGTGTTAATAATTTTCTTTCTCTTTTCTGAAACTTTGATTTCCTTCTTTTTACTTTTATTTTCCACGTAAAAGCAATCACAACTGTTGATAATGGTGAGTTTGCTACTGGGTGTTCTATTTTAAATAGGTGCATCTTTTTTATTTCTAAAAACATTGAATGAAAATTTATGTTTGATGTACAAATACATATGTTCAAGACATCTAAGCAGGTTTCTCATAATTTGCATATAGTACCACCTGAAATCAAGGGGAAAGTTTCCCTGATTTAGCTGTAGTTCCTCATGTAAAAAGTTGAATATTCTGTTCATGGAAGGTCAGTACCACAACAAGAAAGCAGAGATTCAATGTTCATTTTTAAAGATACTTCCAAGAAAAGAAAGGAAAATTAGACCCCAAATGCTAAATTATGATTTCTAGGCGTGGATTATTATATTCTACTGCAGTACAAAGGAAGGTATGGGGTTCTTTTTTCCTGCGAATTAACGAAAGGTTTGTATTATGCAAAACTCACTCGCTATCTGCCTAATCCCCTAGAGGGCAGTATGACCTAAAAATAAATTAAACTGAGCTAGGCAATTAGGATTTTCCAAAGGCTAGTTATGTTAAATAGGATTACATTTCCTCCTTCCTCTGGCAAATTTCCACAAACGTACAAGAAATAGGGAGATATTTAGTTTCCAATTTATATGAGAAAACCAATAGGATAAGATTGGCAATATAATCCTATATTAATTTCTTTAGCTCATATAATACATATCTTTAATTTTGCAAACTGTCAAAGCCAAGTGTGCTGTATTTAAGAATCCTGTCAGGTTGTTTCCTAAGAAGGGTTTTATGGCTTTGATTTTGGAAGGTCTCTTTTCCTTTGCTAGCCTTAACATTTTTCCCATCTCTACCATTGATCCAAAGGCTTGATCCAGAGGTATCCAGGCTCAAGGGAGGCAGGGAGCAGTGGCTAATTAATCAGGCGTTTCTGGGTTTTGGTGCTCTAAGGTAGTCCAAATGTTCATCACATTACTACGTTGCCCAGTCCTTCAGGCTCCTTTTGGTGTCTGAATGAGGGAGGGATGTGTGCCTTTATCAAAATGAGGAAGTCTATAGCATTGCTTTATATTATTTAGTGTATGAGAATCACAAAACACCTTTGTTTTCCAAGCAAGAGCATCGTGTTTGACATTAACAGAAATAGTGAAGAGCAAGCTTAATCACATAGTGACTGTTTGTCTAATATAAATACAGCTCCCATTAGTTTCATTCACTTCCCATCCAGAGCTCCACTTTCTGGTTAACCAAGATTCTACTTCCTTAATTTTCTGAGCAGGGAGAATACACACAGCCCCGACAAGAGCATGTTTGGTACACACAATTTCAGCACATACAGCTCAGCTATAATTTAATTTAACAATTGTAGAATCATAGAACCTGCTGAGTTGGAAGGGACCCATCAGGATCCCTGAGTCTAATTCCTGTCCCTACAAAAGACACTCCAAGAATTACAACAATGTGCCAGAGAGAGTTGTCCAAAAGCTTCTTGAACTCGGACAGGCTTGGTGCTGAGACCACTTTCCTGGGGAGCCTGTGCCAGTGCCCAGCCACTCTTTGGGTAAAAAAACCTTTTCCTGATACCTAACCTAAACCTCCCCTGACTCAGCTGCATGCCCTCATGAGAATGCTGAAGACTGCAAAGAGATCCCCCTTCAATCTCCTGTTCTGCAGGCTGAACAGACCAAGTGACCTCAGCCACTCCTCATACAGCTTCCCCTCCAGACCCTTCAACATCTTTGTTGCCCTTCTTTGGATGCTCTCTAACAGCTTAATGTCTTTTTTATATTGTGGCACCCAAAACTGCCCCTAGCACTGGAGGTGAGGCTGCCCCAGTGCAGAGCAGAGGGGACAATCCCGTCCCTTGCCTGGCAGCGATGCTGTGCCTGATGCACCCCAGGACATGGATGGCCCTTCTGGCTGCTGGGGCACAGTTGACTCAGATTCACCTTTCCATCAACCTGGACCTGCAGGACCCTTTCTGCAGTGCTTCTCTCCAGCATCTCATTCCCCAGTCTACAACAAAAATCTGCGTTGCCCCATCCCAAGTGCAGAAATCAGCACTCACTCTTGCTAAACTTCATTTGGTGGTGATTTTCCAGCCTTCTAATTTGTTGAGGTCTCTCTGCAAGGTCTCTCAGCCCCTGAGTAAGTCAACAGCTCCTCCCAATCTACTGTTGTTGGCAAATGTAATATTTCTTTGAGTCCTGTGTCCAAGTCACTTATGAAGATAATGAAGAGCACAGGGCCGAGGATGGAGCCCTATGGAAGGAACCCCATTAGTGACAGGTCCCCTGTCTGATGTCACCCCATTCACTGTCCACTCTGTGCCTGACCTGAGAGCCAGTTGCTCACCTACCTCATATGTTTATCCAGCTGTGAGCTGGACATTTTGTCCTGAAGTATCCTGTGCGAGACAGAATCAAAAGCTTTACTGAAATCCAAAAATATTACATCTATTGACTTTCCTAGATGAACTAGGTGGGTTACCCTTTCACAGAAGGAAATCAAGTGCCATAAGCAGGAAAATGGAGGGGAAAAAATCCAAATGGACATAAGTGTTTTAAGCAGCCCTTAAAAAACATCATCCTCCTGCCAGAAGTTATAACCTCCCAGTTCACATAGACTCCATGATGTCCTTTTGTCAGTGTTTTGGCTGACAATGGGTTTTCAAGGTCTGAAGGCTATTTTCTGGAGATGACACCTCCATTTGGCTGTTTCAAAAAGTTGCTGGAAGCATAGCCAGAGGACTAGTAACAGTCATGACTTTTTAAGCAGCAGACCCCATTCAGTTAACAGCTCCACAGGAGCTTTTCCAGCCAGCTGAAAAACAAGCTGGAGAAGGCAGAATAATTGTCCAGGATGATTTGATTTGAAGTTAAATTGATGGAAAAGAAGGTAAGGAATCCTTCTAACAAAAAAGTGCTGTCTAGGTGTCCACATTTTTATGGTGGTGTCATTGCAGAAATTGTTTTGTATTTATATTGGTCCCAGACATGCTTAAAGACAAATATAGAGATTCTTTGCATGAGGAAGAGCAAAATAAATATGTGTGGGCAAATGAATAAAAACCCCCAGGGCTTGGTTGTAATTACCAAAGACAAGATGGATTATCTCAGTATATTTGGAACTACTTCACACGGTCCTCTAATTCCAACAGCAAAATATGGTTTTGGTCCTTTTATACTGCATACAGAGACACTCTGATATAATAGCTACAAGGTTTCTGGAATACCCTTTGCATGCAAAAAAGCATTTCTGAAGAAGTAGCTGACATAAAAAATTACTTACATTGCTAAGTGTGACTGTTGGATTTGATGACACGTTTTAGGTTAACTAGTTTACATTTCTTTTGAAGTGAATTTCCTAGCGACAATGTTTGCACTATTCACCTGCCTCATCAAGGCCTGTTTAGAATACAGTGCTTAATACAGTTTTTAACCCATTATAAAGCCATGCACAGATAATTTAAAATGATCATAACAACTAACAAACACGTAATCAAGGAGCTCTTAAAATGTATTAAAATTCAGGTCTCTCGCTATTAGCAAAACCGCTTCATTAACATATTAAGACAATGTTCATTTGATAATTAGCTTCTGTTTCCTTTGCGTCCTGGCAGTTAAATCCTTCCTATGAAGCCAGAGGGGAAAAGTTTATGTTTCTACAAGGTGTCTGATGAAGTTTAGGTTGCATCCTTACAATTTTTAATCAACTTCCATATTTCCTTCTTGTACTCTGTTTTGGAAATGCTGCAGATTAAAGCCCACTTCATGGTGAATATGGGACTTGATGGGCTCATTTTATCCTTTGGACTCATGCTACTCTAGTAGCACAGGGATCAAGGGAATTTGGGTAGAGCATTTCTTGTGTACTCCCTCTTCTGTGGTGCATTTGTGCTCCATGTAGAGCTCAGAACCTGGTAGAGGAGAAAAACTAACATGTCACAGCCCACAGACAGAGTAGTATCATTGCCCTCCATCCTTCTCCTAATCACCACTTGCTCATTACACATATTTTCTTTCAAGAGATTAAAATAATAATAATAATAATAACAAGAACTATTATTCAATATAAAGAATGAGGCATTTGATTCCAGATTTTTTCTGACTTCAAATGTCAGCCACATCTGCTGAGATACCTCTAAGCTGCACATGCAATGTTGCATATGTTGCCGCTGCAGCCAAAAGAAGTAGTTTATTTATAGTGAAGGAAGGGAGCACAATTTATTTACATGAGAGTGCTCCAGCTCATACCCTGGGTGCATCTCTCACCCACCATCATGTCACCAGCTGTTTCCAGGGAAAGATTCTCTTCTCATCCTCTCTCACAGATCTGCAATATACAGATAGCCTGGCATTACTGAATATACAAACTAGTCAGGCAGCTATAACTCTCTTATGTATTTAATTTTAATATGTTCTTAAACCTAAATATTAAATAAATACATGTTCTACTCTTTAAAATAAGTTACTGGGTGTTTCAGGTATAAGCAGTAGGTTGGCAGAACTGTTAAGCAGGATCTTGCAAGGTGGCGTGGCTGGGTTCTAAATAGAAATAGAATAAATGTAGATGAACATTAAGTGATGCACATTAAACAATCCTGCCATAACTTCACTTATAATATTATGGGTTGAGAGATGACTACTCAGGAATGGAAGTCTAAACAGATGGTTATAAAAGGAAAATGCCATCTCAGTGCTTAGTAATGGAAACAATGTTAAAAATGCCAATGAAAGGAAAAGAAAACAAAGAGGAGAGAGTATAAAAACATCTGTATCCTGACCAGAATGTACAATTAGGGTTGTCCTTCTCAAAAATGACATAGAGAAAGTCAGAATTTTTATTCCCTACTCAGTCTGGAAAGAAATAACAGAGGGACAATATACTGGAGTGTATAAAGCCCTGAGTGCCAAGGAGAGGACAAATAGACAGTGATGATTATCCCCTTCCCAGTATGAGAGCAAGGGAGCATCTCATGACTTTGGTAGGTATGAGATTATAAACAAAAAAAAGGAGGTGGTTCTCCACAGAATGTCATTAAACAAAAGAACTTTTTATCAAAAATATGTACTAAAACTGTACATGAATTCCAGAAAAGACTGGAAAAGTTCAAGTCTCAGAAACTCAGAAAATATTAAATAATCTATTGAGCTCAGGAGACTTATGAGCCACAGGTTGCTGGAGATTGGAACTGTTATTTTGGAGAAGCATCACCACATGGTTTTTTTCTACCCCCTTTTTCTCCTTCATACATCTACTGTTGACCATTATAGGATATCAGCTAGATCTACCTTTTACCTGACTTAGCACTGAAGTTCCTATATTCTCAAAATCTTATATAAGAATTTTGTCAGACATACCCTCAGACAAATGACTATATCTGTCCAGCTTAACAGAAATTAAATGGGGCCACCAGAGAAAGGAAACTGCACCAATGGCTATTCAATCATTTTCATTTTTTTTGTTCAGACCACTTTTTGTTACTGTTTCAGATATCTACTGTAATGATGAAGAGACAGGGTAGTGTCACTGATGTGTTCTCATTATTGGTGATATTTTGATCATATTTTTGTTTCAATTTTTTGTTATTAAATTACATGCACTGAATTTCAGAAAAACTACGAAATTACTTTCACTTCCACTAGCACAGACACAGACTTAAATGAACAGGAAAGGGGTTGTATCTTTTCATATATATGGACACAGAAATAGATTTCAAGCAGAGGTGTTAGATGATCATTCTTTGCATCTTTTTTATCTTTTACCTTAGAAAGTACTCATCTCTGTCCTGATATCAAGCACAGCTGGGGAAGAATATCCTTTTCAACTCTCCTTTTGTTTCTGAGATGTGTGGGAAGAGCACTCACAGAAGACAACAACCAAAAAAACTGCACAAAAGTAAATTAAAAAGGGAAAACAAAAATCTTGAAGCTTATTACATGTTCCCTTCCCTTCCTCTGTCACCTCTCTAGAAGTCCTAAGTGGAGAATTTTTTTCCTCTTCCACAAGGTTTTCCCAATGTCTTGCTCTTGAACCACCACAATTCTTGGGGTATGGAAACAACCTTCCCTGGTCTGCTGTGGGCTCCCCTGTAAAACCCAGCAGGGACCAGCCTGGTCACACACCCTGGCCCAGGCCAGGCTGTTACAGAACACTCAAATCATCACAGAAAACACTCTTATCACAGTGCCCATGAGAGCCCACTCTCTTCTTTCGCCACATCTTGAGCATCAATTGCACCATTTTTTCTGTTTCTAAAGGAATATGGGCCTTGGACAAGAGAAATTGGATCAGGTAACTCCTGGGTGTAGTGGAGGTGAATCTCTACCTGAGAGAAAGCACTTTGGAGCAGTGTTTTTTGGGGAAGCTGCAGAAACTCCAGCCAACTTTTTCTCCCATGGAATGCTGTTTGGCAGTGGCATTTGGGAAACCTACTGTTCGTACCTTTTTATTTAACCAGCCAGGTCCTGGTTGCCGTCATGGATGTGAGGTCATGACATGGAGGTCTGAACACTGCTATTGCCTTTGGAGACCAATTCAACTACATCAGGTAGCAGCCATCAGCCCTGAGGTACTCACAGTGTGTAATTCATACAGCAAGTTTCAGGTAACTTCCAGCAATATCAACTGGCATTGAGAATGGAGTAGGAGAACAAATACTTTTCTCCATCTAAAAATGCAACATACTTGACCTTGGCACAAACAGAGCTTTGCCAGATGCTGTGATATATTTAACCTTCAGTTTCAGAGTTCCAAAAACTAAGTCTTGAGGTGTTGAAAGCTCTAAATGTTTTTTAATGGAGAGTGAGAGAAAACAGCAAATCAGCCACAGAGAAGGCTTTGCCGAAAATTGCAGCTGCATCACTGTGACTGGGTAAAAAAAAAAATGTTTTTAAAACAGAAACTGCTGATATGGCTTTTGGTGAAGCCTCTGCAGCAGCTGTGATGGCTTTTAAGTTTGAGTTTTCAGTGAGGAAAACATGATATTTCTCGCATTGTCATTATTATGAATAACGCAGGCGAGTTTCAAAATGTGAGGCCAGGTTGAGGAGCAGATGTAAAGTTAGCTGTGCCCTGTACTGGACCAAATAGCAGTTTGCTGGACGTGATAAGTATAGGGAATATAGAGATTGTCAGTCAGCAGCTCTGTTTAACTTCAAGACTACATGAGGTTGGTGTTGGCTGGCAGCAGTGACACTCAGGATAAAGTCTCCAAGCAGCTGCTTCCAAGGATGCCAAAGTACCACATGGTGAGAACAAATCACAGAACAAATCAAATGTGAGAAGATGCCTGGTATCTCGGGGCATGCCTGTCCCTTCCTTGCATGCAAGAACATGTGCCCAGTGCCTCATCCTCTTCCTCACATGGCAGAATTGCTCAGACTCTTGACACTCCACACAGGAGACGGTGACTCCTGGGCAGAGTAGCCCATGAAATCTCTGAAAAAAAGGGAGATTACCTCTTCTAAATTGGACTCACTTTTGTGCAAAAAAAAGAGGCAATGAAGTAGTTGGTTTCAAGCAAAATTTCTCTTTACTAATATCTGCTCTTGGGAGAACAGAGCGCTGAGAAATGCTTTTGCCAAAAGCTGCCTGAAGATAAAATATTTTTTATGAAAAGTGCTGGTTTTGAGGAATGAACGTTTTCAAAAGTAAAGAAAAAAAACCTGATTTTATGACTAGTTTTTTTTAAGATTTCTCCAAAGGACAAGGAAAGGATCTTGAAACTCATAGGTTGTTCATATCAATCTCTTAAGATCTAAGATTTTCACCCTGGGAACACAAACACTCCCAAGAGGGGACATTTCTATGCTTGAATACTTATTTTCCATCTGAGAGAGCTGACATGTTCTTTGAACATGTTAAGTTAGCAAGAATTGCAACACGAGTATACTACTGGAAAATAAAATTCAGTTTTTCAGAGATGGTAACCTTGAACCCATTCTGATTCCCTGCTAAGATTTATTATATAAGTATGATCTGGGATTCGTTCATGCATGAGACAAGGATCATTCTCCAAGTAACATTTCGTATTTCTTCCACTGCTTTCAAATTCCCGTTATTCCCCATGAAGAATTCCTAGACCTGGAGGCAGATGGTGGATGGGGGAAAAGGTGTGGCCATGTCAACAGCGCTAATAGCAAAGGGAAAGATTTGCCAGAGATTGGCAGATGCCAAGGACACGCATCACCTATTGAAAAGTTGCAAAGGCACTAAATCTCCTTTGTCAGTTGTTCTGGGAATAAATTTTAATACTTCCACTGCAGATCTGCCCTTTATTGGCAGCTTGTTGAAATAAGAGAATAGGTCTGTTGGAGCTGGAGTTCCTGATAGGAGGAAAATGAGGTAAGGGGACTAGGTCCCTTTCCCATTCGGAGGACCCTGGAGGTAATTTCTTTCATTCCTGTAATTTTTGTCTGTAGGAATGGGAAAAGCAATGCACCACTGAAGATCAATAGATATTATATGAGACCACCAACTGACCAAAGCCAAGACCCTGCCCCTGACCCAGTGCTGAATTTCTGACACTGAATTCAGCATTATGAGTCATTGCAGTGATTTCATCAGTGCCATGTTTTAACCAGTAGGCAGCTAGGCACCAAGATAAGCCACCAAATATTGCACGGAATATCTGGCCTAATGCTTTACTTTGAACTTCTAAAAACTGCATTTCTTGGAAACACAGGTGAAGGAAAAGAGAAAATATTAAGATAAAAATTGTCTCCTTTTTTATCCTTCCTGACTGAACAGGGTTGGAATTGAACTATAAGGTTTTGGGAGCCTTTGTTTCCAGTGCCCTGTGCTACATTTTGAACATGAACCTGAATAAAATTCCACTTATGACTGCTTTTCCCAGCACACTTGGGAACAATATGAGGCCAGGATAACAGCATCCACCACAGCTTCGTGAGCACTGCAGCCCCATGAATATGTTGTGATCCCCTTCACTACAAAGGGCTTTAGTTCAGGCATAATGAAGCCCTAAACAGAGGAAATTATGGAAAAAATCCTTTAAAACTCGTAATCTTATTTAATGATTTCATATAAAGCTGATGATAATGGGATAGAAAAAAAAAGACAATATATTTCTCATGTGGATTATCTTAGCTTGACTATAAAATTCTAAGCTTAGTAGAAGACAAAGAAATTAGACATATATGTGCATACTAATGTTCATTACCAGACTTTGAGTTTTACAATCCAAACTAGAGATGACAATACATAGACACACAGAGAATGACAAAAAATGGCAATGGTAACCCCAAACAGCCATTTTTACAGAAAGATCCCTAAGTGAGGTCAGGATTTATTTACTGAAATGTAAGGATCATATAATTAAACACAAAAAAACAGTGCTTCAGATTTTTCTCTGACAAGAATGCAATGACCTCTGGATATGATGTGTATCAAGAAATAGTATTTAACACTGCAGGAACATTAGTGTGTTTTCTTTTATTGCAAAGCCTATTTGAATCACTTTGTAAAGCTGATATCATGAGCTAAACATACAGAGAAATAAAGATTCTTTTTTTGAGGAAAATGAAATTTCTCTTCCTTCATAATAATACAAAAGATTTGAAAAACAACATGTTCTGGCCTTAAGTATCAGACTTACATTTTGTCTTTTGTTATCACTTACAATAGCACTGCTGCTTGAATACCCAGCCATATCAAATGTAAGTTATTTGTATATCTCTATCCTCTCAGGAAATCTTGACCTTGAAATAGAATAAATATGTAACATGGGTATTGGGTTTGTGTGTTCATAGCTAACACCACCAGTGCTAAAAACCATAGACATTGAACAAAAACGTGCAGAAGATGAGATTGTGCAGTGCTGTTTGACTCATTGTTGCAAAATGAGAAATTACGGTTTAAATGTTTTGCTGTCTTTGAATGACCCTTCATTTGTAATTGATTCAGCTCAACAGACTGCAATTCTCAAACCATCAAGATACAGAACTTATTTGTCCCATGTTTAAAGTATGCTTCAGTTACTCTACCAAAGTCAAACTGTACAGGATAGGACCTTTTCTGTGTGAGTGCTTTGATAATGTGACACATTAACTTAGGGTCTGAGATGACTGGTTATTTAGACTGAGATTTTTAGAAGCAAATCATATTTAGGGTTTGTTGACCAGCTCTATTAAAGGAAGTGGATTACACATAACCCGAAACCTATAACGAAGTCCACAATGGGCAAATCAATGGCAATCCGTTGAATGACTACTTGAAGCAACTTTGAAAATTCCTTGCAAGTAGCCATACTTACAGACCAATAAGAAAGCATTCCTTTAGATACATGAACTGATAACCAAGGACATTATCAGCTGCAGTCAAACTGGTAAACCTTGAGGAATGGGATTTTTGCATGGACATTTCAATGCCTGTGCTTCAGTAAGGCCACAGCACAGACCTCTGATGGTAGGAGAGTGGGGTAAAAAAACTATGGCATATGACATGGGTTCTCTCTTTTGCCAACATCTCAGTGTGAAGCTGGGCCTGAGCCTTAAAGATACCCAAAACAACAGGTATCAACTTTAGACCTGTGAAAGGTGAAATAACCAAGGTTTGGAGTCAAGGGATCTTATCACAAAAAATTGGAATCCTAAAAGGTATAAAAACTCTGTTAAAATTTGCTGCCTGCTGTCACCCACAAAGAAGAAGACTATGTATAGGGAGGACTCAAGAGCTTTTTCCCTCTTCCCAGTCACACAATTGGTCCTGGGGACATATGCACTGTGTTTCTTTTAAGTATGTAAGTGTGAGAACATGAGCAAGTGAAGGAGAAGGAGCATGAGGGACAGAAGTCAGTTTTCTTTAAAGCAAATCATCACCATTGCTTTCAAAAGGTCTAGAATTTTGCTTTGCACATTAATTTTCTTCAACACAAACATGTGAGTTGTAAATTAGCTGTTGGACTGAAATGATAAACACTAATGTGACAAGCTGGGAAAGGTATCTAGAGACCAAAGATAGGTCTGATTTTATTTAATGTCTGTAGTGTGATAAGAGAAAAAATATTGGAAACACACTGGAGGTATTTGTAGAGGATTCTTCCCTGGTAAATGTTTCCATCCTTTGCTGGGGACATCATGTTATACAAATGTATAATATCAGAGGATTAAAGGAGTCTTTACAAATAAAGGAGTCTTTACAAATAAAAATAAAACTACAAGACTGATCTAGGAAAAAATGAAAGGTAGAGGGAAGGGAGGAAAGCCCAGAACAAGGCTACTCAATGCTCTTCAATTGCCCTCTATTGATGCATATTCATGGTACAATAACACTCACTGAAACTTGCTGTCCAGCAAATACTTCTTATGCTATGACTAATGAACTACTGTAACTTCTTAGCGATGCTATGAACAGCAGGAGAGCCATTTAAACTAGAAAAAAAAAAAACATGCTAATTAGATACAAACTCAGGAAAGGAATCTTATTTGTTAGTTTTGTGACTTTATTTCAAAGAATGGGAAAGAAAGGGGCAGAGAGAAGGGATATGAATTTTTCACAGCAATATACTGTGCTCATGAATGTAATTTCAAAAGCAACATTTCTACTAGATGGAAAAATAAAAAGAAAACCAAAAAAAAGGAAATCTTTTAATAAAGGCATATGAAAAGGTAGGGTGAGATTCATTCTTGGAGGAAAGAGGTAGTGATAAGCAAGAAGCAATGACCAATGGGTCTTTTCAGTGGGCTAGCACATCACTCCCTGGCAGTTCCACTGTGAGAAAGAGAATGTCAAAACAGGACTGTGCCCCTCGGCACTCATCGTGTAAGGATGCTGGTGTTGGCCAAAAGAATTAGATTCATCATACCTAATAGGCAATATCAGTGTGTAGATTTTTACTCACAGACAACTACATAAACTACATTTCACAGTCTATACAGGGAAGCAGGTCTTTCTACAGTAAGTCAGCTCCTCACAGTGTAGGTATGTACAAGGAGGCAAACGAGGGCACCTGTAGCACAAACGGGAGAACGACTATGCACGGCTAAAAGTGATGGAATAACAAAATGTGTGAATAAAAGCTGGATCTTGCAATAGAAAGAAAAAAAATTAAAATAGAGGAGGGAGAAAGACCCTCAGGGAAAGCAATGAAAAACCCACCCAAGACAAGATAAATCATAAGAGAAAGAACAATCAATCCTCCACTGTTGAAGCTGTGCTACTGGGTGTAAACCACACAGCCAAAACAGATATTTGGGTGACCATACTTGTGCTGTCCAATGGAGGGTCTGCTGTGCTGGGCTCTGATTGCCCTGCTCCAGCCTGCATTTCATCTTCAGTAGAGCAACAATCTGAATAGAGGCCAAGGAAGAAGTGAGCTGCTGACTAACAGGCACAATGGGGTGAAGGCACTAGCCTTTGGGACTAGTAATCTCATTTAGATTCCCACAGGAATCTTAGTCCTCTATTTTAATTAAGAAGAAGACAACCTAGTTATGTAGTCCACCTAGTTCTGCTGTTTTGTGCAATTTGCAAAGGGACAATACGAAGAAAACTGATATTGCATTTTCCAGCAAAACCTTGCTCATTGAAATTACATATTTAGGCAAGAGGAAATGATAGAGTTCAGGTCTGTTTTTCTCTTACTAGTGATTTATCTGTAAGTCCACAGATAAATTAGGTAGTCACAGGAGACCATCAGAGCTAGCAGAAGCAATTCTTCAGGACAGTTTCCTAGTCTGGGCTAGTGAAGAAAAGAGTTGCAAAACTAGGTGATAAGATGGGGAAATCCCATAAAATATCAAAGTTCCCAGCTAGCAGGAGGCTGCAAACAATAAACTATTAATCTCTAAAAATTAACATTGCCTGACAGATCATATATTGTGTCAGAAAGCTCTAAACAATCATAACAATAGGCTTTGCTTTGTTAAAAATAGCTTGTCCCTGACTTTTTACTTTTTTCTCAAGCATCCCTGGAGTAACTACTGAAGTCAATACAGTTATATTCCAGGCACCTACCTTTTAGAAACTAACCTTGAAATAACCATGAATATAGGTTATTTAAACATAAGAATCTTCCTCTCTCATACAATCACTTTGACAGGGATTTTTTCATGTAGGTGGATATTGGAGATGGGGATTTTTTTACTCAAACACTCAGGGAAAGCTTCAGCCACACTAAGTCATCTCAGACAATGGAAAAGACACATTTTCCCCCAGTGCCCCATGAAAATCTTGTCTTCACAAACAACAGCCAAAAGGAGCATTGTCCCCTAAGTCTCTGTGGAAGCCTCTGTTTGCTACAAGTTGTATTTCATCAGGCTGCTGGCTGAGAGACGGCCATGCCATCTCCTCACCTGCCTCCCCATCTAGTCACTTGCCTCCTGGGCAGTGTGAGATGGACAATGAGCTCTTTATGACCAGCTTTTCAGGCTCTCTGAGGAGAGCTGAGTTGGAGTTTAGGTGAATGGACACAAATAGCAGCTACCTCACCTGGAGTCAATCCAAAAGCTGTACATCAGATGTATTAATTGGGGATACCCTGTGGAAGAGTGGATGCCACAGAAATACACATTGCAATGCTCCATTGTCTCGTCAGCATGTCTCAGCACAGAGACCTCCTAGGATGCCCCTTCCCCTGCACAGATGGCTGGAGAGAAATCTCCATGCTTTCTACTTTCTGGACCATTTAGAGACCCTTTGAGCAACTCATGCATTCACTGAGCAGCCAAAAGAAATCTGTGCCTCTAAAACAGCTTTTACTCATATATGCCGCTTTCTCCTTGATTCCTTTTCTCCCTGCTTTATCAGTTCTGCAAGTTTCTTACAACAAGTGGACATGCAACTGGATTTTGGATAGAAATATACTTGACAACTGGGTGTCCTTCATAGTCATAAAATCGTCTTCTCCTGGACTACTACTTGGTCTCCTCAGCTCTCTGGAAAAAAAAAAGAGCGAACACTCATGCTTGCAAATGGCAAAGGAAGGACGAGGCTTAGGAACACAAAATAACAGATGAAGAAAGATACAATCAGAGAGAGAAGAAATTTGATTCACTGAGTTGCATTTAAAAGAATGATTATGTCACTGGTCACTACCAGGTCACCACCAGGTCACCACCTGGTCACTTCCAGGTCTCTACCCTTTCTCAAACCTGTGAGATCAGTAGAAGTTATGTATGCATATACAGACTGGATGGTTTGAAAGTTAGTTACCCATTCAGATAACTAATCCAAAGAGAGACATTATCACATACAAAGAATAATGCTCATCATAGAAGTTGATGGAAAGCATTTCCTGTGGAAAAAAGAAATCAAGAGAAGATGTTTACTTATGCATCTCTGGAGCTGTTAAATTGAAAAAAAAAAAAAACCAACAAACAGACTCATTTTAAGATGTAATAGTAAATGTAAGCTTGCAGACATGGTTTATATTATGTCTATGGATTGTCTTATCCATAGTACTCCACAATTCTCTGTTTAAAACTGATTGTACCGTTGGTGAACCAGATTGTTCTGGTTCACCAGATAGAAGGGTTACACGCATTTCATATGGAGACAGTGGATTTTCGTATCTTCTATAAGAGACTAAAAAGCTAAAGGCACTCTGATCCCCTGTTGAGGACCAAGCATTTTGGAAGAGCATCTTTTAAAGTAAAAGTCAACAATACTGGTAAAAACACTAAAGGAAACAAATATGCATGGAAGGAACAATAGCTAAAAAGAAAAAACTGCTACTTTTTATTCAACTATTTTTAATCAGTAGAGAGAGAATGATATGTTTAAAAAGTCCTAAGATCCACACCATGTGTCTGCTAGATTTTCTGTAGTGAATTTTGGGGTGCATGACAGTCTCTGGTTTTGTATCTGTATCTCTGGTTTTTCTATCTTTGTATTTGTATTGGTATTTTGTATTGAGATGGCTTCACAAGACTCAGGAACATCCCTGTGGGAAACAAGGGCTATTGCCCAGATAGATGGAGCAGGATTCCTGCCTGTGGCAGCGCCTCAGTCTTGTCTCAGCAGGGATGAACATGTGTTTAGCTCAGTGTAATGATTATCTGAAGGATTTCTAATGCAATAACACAATATGGCTCAATCCGACTCTGTACTGCTCAAAAGAGTTCTGCAGTTCTGTATTATAAGGGTGTCTGCAAACAGAGATGAGTAAAATATACTATCTGTAGTTACTGCCTACAATTTGGTTTGAGCTGTTTCCCAGGTACATTCATTTCTACCTCTCTGTCTTCTAATGTAAGAATCTAAACCATGTTGGGCTTTGGATACAAACCTCCCTAATAGCTGAGAATGAAACCCTTCTCTGACAGGTAACAAACGTGGACATTGATTGGCAAAGGCAGAACAGACACCTTTCAGTGTCTGGAGAGCAATCATAACGTTCCTGATGCCAAACAAGACCCAGTAAGTCCTGCTGTGGTGACAACACGACTGATTTCCCATTCTCACCCTAATAAATTATGTACATGAGCATTAGTTATTCATACGAGAGGAGAACATTTCTGTCAACTACTTAGACTGCGTGATGGAGCAGAGTTCTGTCAAATATTTTATGTTCAGGTGTACTGTTTGAGAGGTTTTTTCCACAACTTTCTGCTCCCCAGAAGGAAACAGGCTATTAGATTTCACGTAGGCTTTTACTTACTCAAAATTATTTTAAGAATTCAGATCAATTGTTTGGGTTTTTAAATTTGAGATGATTGCAAACTGAAATTTCTCTCCCAGAGAAGAATTTTATACTCCTCCTGAATTCAGACCATTTATCCAAACAACAAAGTTCTGGTGAAATTTCTCTCTCTAAAAAACCCTTAGCATCTGAGACTTTCTCCATTTCTGTATTGAAACAGAGAAAAGATTTTTGGGAGAGAAAATTCAATTTTTTATAACATCGGATTTTAATCCACAATACAACTGGGCAATGACATCCACCTAAGGCACTGGAGGGCAGACCAAAATGTGGCAATCTACACGCCTAAGGAGTTTAAATTATATTTGCGCAAGAGAAAAAGATGACATTTCAGAAAAAAAATCTACTGAAGATTATATGGTTTAATCCAGCTTTAAACTTTCCTTGTTTAATTATAGTGTAATATCTATTGATGGGTCTTTATTTAGCTAAATATAGATAACTTTTATTGGGTTTTCATGGTAAGGTTTTGGTAGCAGGGAGTGGGAGGAGGCTACAGAGGGAGCTCCTGTGAGAAGCTGCTGAAAGCTCCAGCTACGTCCAACAGTGCCAGCCAGCTCCAAGGGAGACCCACCACGGGCCAAGGTCAAGCCCATCAGTGACTGTTGGTTGCACCTTTGGAATATCGTGGTTAAGAAAGAATGAAGGAAAAAATGTTAAGAAAAGGCAGAAGCAAACTGCAAGCAGAGGATTGAGAATATGTGAAAGCAACACCAAGGTCAGTGAAGAACAGGGGGCAGGAGGTGCTCCAGGCCCTAGAGCTGAGATTCCCTGAAGCCTCTGGTGCAGACCATGGTGAGACAGGATGCGCCTCTGCAGCCCACGGGGGTTCATGATGGAACCCACATTCCCCTGCAGCCCCTGAAGCAGCTCCACTCCAGAGCAGGTGGGTGCCCAAAGGAGGCTATGGCCCATGGGAAGTCCACGTTGCAGCAGGATCTTGGCAGGACCCATGAAGAGAGGAGGCCACAACGGAGCAGGTCAGCTGGGAGGACCTGTGACCCAGTGGGGGACCCACATTGGAGCAGTTCAGAAAGAACTACAGCCTGTGGGAAGGACTCTGGAGAAGTTTGTGGAGGACTGTCTCCTGTGGGATAGACCCCATTCTGGAGCAGGGGAAGGATGTGAAGAGTCCTTCCCCTGAGAAGGAAGCAGCAGCAGTGATGAACTGACTATAACCTCCATTCCCATCCCTCTGTCCTTCTGGACGGGAGAAGATAGAGAGCTAGGGAATGAAGTTAAGCCTGTAAGGGAGGGAGGGGTAGGGATAAGGCTTTGTTTTTAAGATTAGGTTTTACTTCTCATTATCCTATTCTGATTTATTTGGTAATAAATTCAGTTAATTTCCCCAAGGTGAGCCTGTTTCACCCATGAAAATAATTGGTGAGTGATCCCTTCCTGTCCTTATCTTGATCCAAGAGCCTTTTGTGATATTTTTTTCTCACCCCTAGCTAGATGAGGAGGGGTGTGATGGAGCAGCTTTGGTGGGTATTTGACATAAAGCCAGGGTTAGCCCGTCACATAATGTAGGAAATAAAATTTACAATGAAAACATAGAAAGATCAACAAAACTAGATGAATGAAATCCAACACGTGATTGAAATTCACCCCAGATATGATGCTTATTTGTAGTTTTGACTATAGGGGCAATAATTCTGATTTTTCAGTAACAGTCACTGCATGTCCAAACTTTTTCCTCCATATTTCTGGGCCACGGATTGCTCTGAGATGCTTGCCCTAATTTGTCTCCAAATCTACTTCCTCAACAGTTTATTCAGGGTCTATGATGGTGAAGTACAGAGCCTTTTGTCTCCAGCTTCTCTCACAAACCCTTACTGTGGGCCTCAAGTGGTGTGAAGTGTAAACATAAGGCTACCAAGTAATGCTAACTTCAGGGATAGGCATCCTTGCAAGGTAAAGTGCAACAAGGCGTTACACACGTCAAAATTTCATTATGAGAAAAACATCACCATTCAGAAGATAAACTTCCAAATGACCCTTTATTGAGAGAAGAATGGAAAACTACTCTGGCATGTCATCCCCTTTCTTCCCTCAAAGCACATTGGATCTTGGATCATGTTTGGTTCAGCAAAGTTTACATCCACTGAACAGACTGCATCATTGATTATGGAGCTTGCACATTTATTCATATACAGAAGACACTTTGTGCTCCACAGGAAGAGATATTTTTTGCTTTCTTTTTTGCATTGCATATGGACATGTTTGAGAGCATTTTCTGTGATCTTCTTAATATGTGTGTATAGATGTGCATGTTATGTTCTGCCATGTGATTTCTTCCTCCTTTTATAGTCATTTTATATAAATAGTATTGAATGCTGATTAAAAAACATCATGCACAAAAACATATTTCTTGTTTTAAAAGCAGAGTTAAAAGACACTGCCTTATTAGAAAAGGAAGAAATACAGAAAATGAAGCATGTCAATTTAGGAGAGTGATCAGAACTGAATCTTATCTTCTAAGTAGCCAAGAAAACAAATCATATAAGAATTCAGACCTCTGACCACCTCTAAAGGGGAAAGCTAATGAAAACAGCACCTCACTGGGGACATTACTGCATATCATCACCTAACAGTGACCCTGAGGGAAATGAAACAGAAGAGAAATGGAGCTGGATGCGAGGGAGGTGGAACTGTTCTCATTTCTGAATGCAGCAGAATAGTCTAATTGGATATACAGCACAGCAAAATGAATAAATACCAGAGGAAAAATATTTTCAAGCTTTGTAAAGGAATGACATGCAGATTGAGAGAAAGGCGAAGTCCTGTATTTCTAGCTATTTTTGATAAATGCAGGATACATAATGACTTAGATAAAGAAAATTTAGTGAAGCCTAGCAATTGAAGGGGCTGCACATTCAGCAAAGTATTATGTCCTGAAAGGAACAGGCCATGGAGAGCTGAGCATCCAAAATCCATTGAAAAGTTTCTAAAGAAACAAAAATTTTGCAGATGTACAAACATTTCAGACACCTTTTTTTCTTTTTTTCTGAAGTGGTTGGTTGCTTTAATCCATAATTTTCCTGGGCATGAGGATTCTGCAGCCTGTGTAATACCCCTGGTACTCACACCACTCTGTGTTACGAAGCAAGGTGCTCAGCTGTGAGGCTGGTACCTGCGTGCAAGCTGTCACTCAGCCTCTGCCACCAAAGCCAGCTCTTGCCAGTCCATTGCTGGTGCTGGTCACCTGTGNGGGAGAAGATAGAGAGCTAGGGAATAAAGTTAAGCCTGTAAGGGAGGGAGGGGTAGGGATAAGATATTTTTTTTAAGATTAGGTTTTACTTCTCATTATCCTATTCTGATTTATTTGGTAATAAATTCAGTTAATTTCCCCAAGGTGAGCCTGTTTCACCCATGAAAATAATTGGTGAGTGATCCCTTCCTGTCCTTATCTTGATCCAAGAGCCTTTTGTGATATTTTTTTCTCACCCCTAGCTAGATGAGGAGGGGTGTGATGGAGCAGCTTTGGTGGGTATTTGACATAAAGCCAGGGTTAGCCCGTCACATAATGTAGGAAATAAAATTTACAATGAAAACATAGAAAGATCAACAAAACTAGATGAATGAAATCCAACACGTGATTGAAATTCACCCCAGATATGATGCTTATTTGTAGTTTTGACTATAGGGGCAATAATTCTGATTTTTCAGTAACAGTCACTGCATGTCCAAACTTTTTCCTCCATATTTCTGGGCCACGGATTGCTCTGAGATGCTTGCCCTAATTTGTCTCCAAATCTACTTCCTCAACAGTTTATTCAGGGTCTATGATGGTGAAGTACAGAGCCTTTTGTCTCCAGCTTCTCTCACAAACCCTTACTGTGGGCCTCAAGTGGTGTGAAGTGTAAACATAAGGCTACCAAGTAATGCTAACTTCAGGGATAGGCATCCTTGCAAGGTAAAGTGCAACAAGGCGTTACACACGTCAAAATTTCATTATGAGAAAAACATCACCATTCAGAAGATAAACTTCCAAATGACCCTTTATTGAGAGAAGAATGGAAAACTACTCTGGCATGTCATCCCCTTTCTTCCCTCAAAGCACATTGGATCTTGGATCATGTTTGGTTCAGCAAAGTTTACATCCACTGAACAGACTGCATCATTGATTATGGAGCTTGCACATTTATTCATATACAGAAGACACTTTGTGCTCCACAGGAAGAGATATTTTTTGCTTTCTTTTTTGCATTGCATATGGACATGTTTGAGAGCATTTTCTGTGATCTTCTTAATATGTGTGTATAGATGTGCATGTTATGTTCTGCCATGTGATTTCTTCCTCCTTTTATAGTCATTTTATATAAATAGTATTGAATGCTGATTAAAAAACATCATGCACAAAAACATATTTCTTGTTTTAAAAGCAGAGTTAAAAGACACTGCCTTATTAGAAAAGGAAGAAATACAGAAAATGAAGCATGTCAATTTAGGAGAGTGATCAGAACTGAATCTTATCTTCTAAGTAGCCAAGAAAACAAATCATATAAGAATTCAGACCTCTGACCACCTCTAAAGGGGAAAGCTAATGAAAACAGCACCTCACTGGGGACATTACTGCATATCATCACCTAACAGTGACCCTGAGGGAAATGAAACAGAAGAGAAATGGAGCTGGATGCGAGGGAGGTGGAACTGTTCTCATTTCTGAATGCAGCAGAATAGTCTAATTGGATATACAGCACAGCAAAATGAATAAATACCAGAGGAAAAATATTTTCAAGCTTTGTAAAGGAATGACATGCAGATTGAGAGAAAGGCGAAGTCCTGTATTTCTAGCTATTTTTGATAAATGCAGGATACATAATGACTTAGATAAAGAAAATTTAGTGAAGCCTAGCAATTGAAGGGGCTGCACATTCAGCAAAGTATTATGTCCTGAAAGGAACAGGCCATGGAGAGCTGAGCATCCAAAATCCATTGAAAAGTTTCTAAAGAAACAAAAATTTTGCAGATGTACAAACATTTCAGACACCTTTTTTTCTTTTTTTCTGAAGTGGTTGGTTGCTTTAATCCATAATTTTCCTGGGCATGAGGATTCTGCAGCCTGTGTAATACCCCTGGTACTCACACCACTCTGTGTTACGAAGCAAGGTGCTCAGCTGTGAGGCTGGTACCTGCGTGCAAGCTGTCACTCAGCCTCTGCCACCAAAGCCAGCTCTTGCCAGTCCATTGCTGGTGCTGGTCACCTGTGAAAGGGGGATAGAAGGAAGCGGAAGAAATGCAGTGTGGCTGGGGAAAGATTAGGGAGCTGATGCTTGTTATCCTTGTGCTGGGAGAGCACTGGGGAACAGCTGAGGAGCAGGAAGTGGAATGAGGCATATGTCTGGTACAAAGTCAGTGCTGGCAGCCACCAATTGCTGTCAGGAGCCCTGGCCACAGCTAATGCCAAGAGCTTCAGCTGCTGCCCCTGCCATCAGCAAGGGCTGCTGCAGAAAGCAGTACCCAAAGGAAGATCTGTTTGGAAACCCCTGCTTCATGTAATATGTATTTCCATTTGACGTTTCTAGGCTTCATTCAGGACCAAGTATTTTCACTGCAAAAGCACCAAAATTCTATAATGAAAAGCAAGTACTCTTTTGATAGGTTTTGCAGTGCAAGCTTTAAATGCTGTAAGTACCAGAGACTCTTCCCACTGAATTTAAATGCATCCTTATTTCTCACTCCAGCAGAGTCCCAGGCCACAGGTGGCCAAATGGCAGGGTGGACCCCTGCCTGCAGATGATGGCAGTGTACATGCTCCTGAGGCACCATGGGCAGCCCTGCTTGCAGTCACACAAGGAGGAACTGTGGAACTGCTAGGCTACCATGGTGGTTTTCCTCTCAAAATATTTTTAGCCGCTTTGTAGCCAGTGCAGGCACAGGGACCACTGAAGGGCTTCATTTGTCTGCAGCACTGACAGAGCTGCTCTGACTGTGCATGTACTTTTAACCAGAGTTCTGCCTCTCAGTTTCAACAGCAAACTGAGCTAGTCGGGCTAGTGACATCAGTGTGGCCAGATAGGCAGTGTGTGGATTGGCATCCCTTCAGTAGTCAGAAAAGATTTCTAGAAGATGATTTGGACACATCTGTTGCCCATATGACCATGGGCTACATCTCTGTCTCTCATAACATGTCATAATATGTTCTCACCCTAAAACTTCTGATATTCACAGAGCGTTTTGAGCTCACATAGACAAGAAGGGATGGAAGTGCCACTTTTGTTCACCTATGAAGCTTGTGTCTCACTGGACAAATCTGTGATGTTCTCTCTGCTGTCTGATCCCTTCCCAGGGCATACAGAACCTGAATCTGGCACCTCTGTGGAATGGCAGAGCTGGCATGCTAGTTTTTTATGTAGGTGGTAAAATGGCTTCCTCCTTAGTCCTGTGCTAAGTGCCTGCTGAATGAGTTTGATTCCACAGACTCAAGGACAGCCAGCTCTGGTTGTTTCCTCCAACACTAATACGTAAACAAGTTACTCACTTGGGGTTTTTTTCAGTTAATGTTATTCAGAGAGAGTAAAATGCTGTAGAGCATTCATTCTGGTTCCAGTTGTGGAAATGGAGCATGTATAATTACCAATGTGGGTAGCAGTCCATCTCGTAGCCTTACTTATGCCAGTGAAGGATATTATCTCATTATATCAGCTTAGCAGTCTTCTTTCCCTGGAATTCAAAATAAGCAAGGCTCATAAAGGAATGATAAAACAACTAATTATAAGGGACATTATTTTAAAAACTGAATAGTAGTCAAAATCCATTAATGGACTATTTTACATGATTAAACTACTTTCCAGAAAGTATCTAGGCTTTTTCAGCATAAACATTTCTACATTGAAAATGTAACTTGAACCTAATTCTATGGTCAGCTATTTTTTGAATAAGTATAACATATGCTTTCATTTATGACAGGGCAAAGATGAGTGAAATTTTTAACTTCATTATGTCTATCATCCAAAGTAATTTAGAAGATAGTCCTGCTACATGGAGACTGTTCTGTACTACAATGCTAATAATGACTAATGTCTGGGAAAACAGAAAATAGAGCTGCTAGCAAGGACTTGCTTTAGCATATGTTTTACAATATTTATTTTAATAGAAACTGCTGTTCTAGTTCAAAGACAAAATACTTCTGGACCTTCAGAAATTTGTTGGGTGCATTTTTTAGGTTACAATACAAAGAAGCTTTGGTTTTGCTTCCCAGCTCTTGGTCCTTCAACCCAACTAAACCTCAAGCTGAACTACTTTCTTTCCTTCTTGCTGGTCGACTCCAAGAAGAAAGGTTCTGAAAGGCTGAGCCTATCTTTTGTTAAATCTGGGAAACCTTTCAATAAACACTCAGTTGCAAGTGGAACTGTGCTACCCACCCCCAAGAAGTATGGGAGCCAAAGAATCCTGCCAATGGATAACCAAAGGAAAGAGGGATTGCTGCTGGGACACAACAGAGGAAGATATGGACATCAGCTGGTTCCTGCAAGAGCCAGCTCATTTAGGAGCAGTTCTGTTCTTCACATAGCTGCAAGGGTGAGGGAACTCTTTCCAATTTTGCTATTTCTTTTCTGGATTACTGGTTCTTCTTGTGACAAGGAGAAGGTGAAATATGTTGATGAATCCATTGCTTCAGCTTCCTTGGCAAGAAAAAATTTTATATTTAGCACTGTGCAATTCATATAAACAAATGTATTTGGCGGAGTGAAAATTACTGTGTTTGAGCAAAAATATGGGGTGCATGCATTTGCAGAAAAACACAGATGCCCCTTTGTCCCAGAAGTAATTTTGTGCTGCAAATAGTTGTAACTCACTATTCCCTATTTCCATTCATTGTATAAAATATAGGAACTCTGCTATGTATGACAACACAGGTGCCGCTGATGCTGGACTGAGCAAGTCACATACTTGCCTTTTAGGGCAACCTCTTTGAAAGATGGAGTAGTGCAGAGTAGTCCTGCTGATGGAATCTGGTCTAGTTTGAGATGCCTGACCTATAGACTTAGAGATAATGGGAGCTGTTGTCAGAGTTGTCAAATTCCTGACAGGTCTCATGGCTCAAGAAGAGCTTTTCCTGACATGTATGCCATGCATATACCCATCCCACTGTACAATAAACTTTTGAGATCCTATTTACAGCAGGAAACACTTGAAAGACTGGTATTTGAAACTGAACTAGCTGAAACTGGTAACGGAACTGAACGCTTTCCTGGCAAGAGGAATGCACCTGTTAAATCAGCACCCTGAGCCATATACATACATCAGTAACTGGTTAACAAAACCCAGCCCCAGAAACAATGCTGCAGAGTGTAGAGCTTTGTTAATGGGTTTGGTAGCAGGACCAATAAAGTTCATTGTTGAGTTTAGCTACAAATGTCTTCCTTTGTGCTGCAGCTTTTTACATCAGCTTTTAACTAGACCTACCAGTTGTACTAGCCAGACTGAGGGCATGATCTTCCCAGAGACACTGGTTCCCATGAAATAAAAAATGGGCTTCTGAAATATCCCTAGGTTTGCCCTTGGGCTTCTGAAATGAACCTCTTTGCTTAGAGGTTTCTGTGTCCTCTCTTCCAGTAGAGGAATAGAAGAAAATCAAGGCAGAGTGAACATTGATTTGGGTTGATTTGTTTGTTTGTTTGTCTTTTTAAAGACTTGGGAAATGTTGATTTTTGAGGCTCACATGACAAATAAACAAACCACCTACCACTTTGAGTGGGCAGTTGGGTCACTCTGGCCCTACCAGGTCAGCTCACTGATTCATGTCAGCTCTACCGCCAAGGGCTTCAGCCCTGGATGGCACTTGAATCTTCGCTTCCCACGCTCAGAGAAGAGTGTGGGGCAATTGGGCTGCTCCTGCAGAGCAGGGACTGAGAAAAGCCCTCATGGGATGGATTCATGGGCTACAAGCTCAGAAGGTAGGAAGTAGCTGGGGGAGAGGCAGCTTCCTTTCCTCCCAAAAGGAAGTTTTTGAGTGAGAATCTTTTGTGTAGATGACCATCAACCAGCAAGACCACAATTTGAAACTGACTGTGCTGCTGCAAAGCAAGCTCTTGGAACAGGCACAAATTATTATACAGTTCCTCTTGATTCAGGAACGGGCAAATTTCACTTTCCCCAGTGACAGGGAGGAATCTTGCTCAGAGGCAGAGCCACCTTTACGGGAAGGTGTTGAGGAGGAGCTGCAGCAACAGTAAAAGAAGCTAATCCTTCCACCTAGATTTGGAGAAATGCACAGTGAAAACAGATGAACATCCATGTAATTACATCCCAAGGGCAACTGAGGGCAAATTCCCGTTCTGTTTCCTCATTTATATGATTTTGCCTTGGCTAGGGTGAAACTGCAGCAGCATCAGGCCCAGGTAAGCACCGCTCCTCGCGGCCCGGGCCCGGCTCTGCGCTTTCCCCGCCGGCCAGCGGAGGGAGGCTGCTGCAGGTCCCTCACCCCGGCGGACGGCGGGCTCCGGCCCCGGCGCGTCCCTCCGCACTGCTGGCAGCCCCTGCCCAGATAAAAAAGTCAAGGGCACAACAAGGGACGGATAGCAGCTTCCGAATTAATGCCACTGAGGGAGTTCGGGTCAAGCCGCAGACGCGGCAGCAGAGGGGAGACCGAAAAGAACTTGGGGGCAATAACCAGAGCACTCGGTCACTCCGAAATCAGTGACAGCAGGCATCCGCGGACAGATCCGACCGAAGCCGCGCCGTTTGCGCGGGTTCTCCGGCTGCCGTGGTCATACACCGGATGCGTCGGCCCTCGGCTGGGGGGCCCTGCTGGGCACCCACTGGCAACGAGGAAAGGCCGAGGTTCCTATCAGCCCTCCTGTAACTTGCCCTCGAGTTTTGCTGTGAAAACAAAAGCAAAACAAACAATTCCATTCTCCCCGGCGCGAAAATAAAGCTCGGGCACCACACGGGCTGGTTCGAAAGAACTCCATTGTCGTTTTTAAATGAGGTATCTTTGTAACCGCTAGCCCTTCCCCGAGCCAGCGGGGAGCCGCCCGTATCCCTGGAAGCGAGAGGTAGCGGGGAACAAAAGGCAAACTCCGGAGTGATACTGAAAATAAAAGGGAGCTTTGGTTACCCCCAGGGTAAGGTCGAGGGGGAAAGGTCGCCTGTCCAGCAGCGCGCATTCTCCCGGTGGGCGCCGGGGAGCGCCCCGGGCTCGGCCCGGAGCGCCGTCCGCGCAGCCCCGAGGGCGCGGGAGGGCGCGGAGCCCCCGCCCGGCAGCACGCAGGGGCAGGCTGCAGCTCCCCGAGGCCCTCGGCGGGGCCGTCCGGAGGCACGGGGAGGGGGCTTCGTGACCAAACCAGGGGGCAGTGAGCAACGAGCCCCCGCGCCGCCCGCCGCCGCCAGCCACGCTGAAACAGAAAAGGTCTGCGGTAAATCACATTGCTGGGAGCGACCCCCAGCCCGCCCCTCCACT